>PITA01017190.1:0-15080 GCA_004023965.1 Spilogale gracilis | reverse complement strand
CTGACTTTTGAAATCTTGAGCCTTCTTCCTTATCAGGCCTGTTTATTACAGGTTTCATAAATGTTTTATGAGGGAATAGGGAGGCCCTGCTGACTAGGGGTGGTGGCAGCTGTCTCCAGCTTTCCACATTGTTGACGAGATCAAAGGACAGATTTACCACCTCATGAGATTGGGTGGATAAGATAGGGCGGAATCCCGGGTTGACTTCTTGCCTCCGTGCACATGGGCAAACAAAATGGGCTTGATCTAGTGCCCTGTTCTCCCCTTGCCTGGCCTCCTTCATCATTTGTAGAACCACCTGGACCTCCCAAGCAATTCCTGTCCCAGGAAGCCACCTACTCTTTCTCCTTAACAGTTTTAGAATTTTTTTAAAAATGTATACGTTAAAAGATTTAAATTATCCAAGCACTTCAGTCCTCACTCTATTCAATATGTGACTGACAGTCATTTAAAAATACGTATAATGGAAAAGAGGAAAAACTGGGTGCATGAGAATAATTTATGGTCAAATAAATCATCTCTAAGAACATTTATATTTTCAGGCAGAGAAATTTTATTGACTTTATTTCTAGCCATTGTGGACATTGCATTGCAATCGCTTTGACAATCTTTGAGAATGTTCTTTTAATCTCTGTCATCATTACTGGAGACTTCCCTTATTGCTAGAAAATTCTTTTTATTTTCCCCCCTTTGGAGACAGAGGGAAGAGCTCTTTTTGAGTCAAAAGAAGTTTCTCTGATTTTCCAGAAATACCCATGCCACTCACCGCGGTGATTCAGGGATGGGTGGGCCCTGAGGCCCTGCCCGTGGCCAGACCACCTCTGGGAGGGTTGGGCGCCTCTGGCAGAGGTGAGCGCTCAGCCAGGTAATTCATTCCAGCGGCTAGAGTCTGTCCCCAGGAACGGATTAAGGGGCTAATTTGTAATCCGCCTTATTCTGGAAGGTTGTCCAGCAAATCCTGAGAAAACTGGTGAAGATAGCTGTGCTTAACCTTAACTTTGTATTTCCTTTACTCTCAGTGCCGTTCTCCCTGTCCCAAGGGTCTCCCCTCTCCCTGAGCTCCCTGATTTCTCTCTGCGGGGCTGCCTGCTCTCGCCACATGCCCACCAGTGAGCCTCCCCTCCCTCACAGCTCTGCCTTCCTTCCAGGGCAGGCTTTCCTCCTTTATCAGCTCCTTCAAGTGCATCTGCTGTGGATCCTGGGGCCACTCATCTCCATGACGTGAGGCTAGCAGACCGCTACTCAAATTTGTCCATTGCAGAGCGCGGAATGGTCATGGTGGTATTTCCACCATTAGCGGGGATCCCTCCTTGTGCCCCTCAGTTGAACACGTCAATCCATACCACAGCTCTATGAAGTGCCATTGTCTTTGAAGCCACCTCTGGCCTCGGGCTTTTGCACCGGGTCTGGGCCCAGGGCACACACCATGATGGCGCGGACTGAGAGCCGCTCGCCTTCCCCAGCTCTGGGCACGGGCTAGGGCCACGTTCCATCTTCTGCCTTGCATGTGGAGGGACAGATGCGTACTCGAGGTTTGTAGATGGTTCTTGGGGGTGATGTGGGATTGCCACAGGGACTGAACAAGCAGCCCGGGAGGGGGACCAGGCCTGGAGAGAGAGGAGGAGAAAGGACTGTGGGGAAAGACAAAACAGGAAAAGTGGTTTTTAGAATGAAGGTTCAGAAGCAGCGGGGCGTGCCAGGGAGGGGGTTTTAACTCACTGCCATGAGGCAGCCTCCTCTCTCGTCCCACACTCAGAGTGACCCAAAAAATAAGAGGCGCAGCCCCTCTGCCCCTTCAGACAGTGCAGCCCGTCTCCTTGGGAGCTGGGGGTTGGGGGGAAGTATTTCTTCAAAATGCAGATTCCCAGTCTGCAGCAAGGGAAGCTGGCCTCAGACTCTAAGTTCTTTTTTTTTTTTTTTTTAATATTTTATTTATTTATTTGACAGAGAGAAACACAGCCAGAGAGGGAACACAAGCAGGGGGAGCGAGAGAGGGAGAAGCAGGCTTCCCGCCAAGCAGGGAGCCCGATGTCGGACTCGATCCCGGGTCTCCGGGATCATGACCTGAGCCGAAGGTCGCTCAACCAACTGAGCCCCCCAGGCACCCTTGGAATCCGCGTTTCAGCACGGACCCCCAGATGGCTCTGATGGAGGAAGCGCTGGCACCTTGTGAATACTGACCCGGGGCCGTGAGCAGGCCCTGCGGTGAGAGGTGGGAAGGGCACCTTCTAGTCTGCCTCCATCGGCAGTGTCACCTTGGACAAGTCAGGCTGCCTCGGTGGGTTCGGGCCCTCGGGTCCTCGCAGCCCCTGCCTCTCATCCCCAACACTGACTGCGGGATCTCAGGAGTCCGGGCGGGTATCTAGTCATGTTTGGTTCAGATCTGGTGAACATCGGAGCTTTGACAGGTGCTGTATCTACGCTTTGGGAAGGCTGTGTTGGCCAAGGAAGGGCTCTAACCTCTCCCCTACGGCTACGTGTACCAGCCTGGCCCCGCGTTCCTGCGACCCACGAGGCCAGCTGGCCACCCTGATGCCATTTCTGTTTCCCCAGCTTCGTGCCCCTCCCCCACAGCTCTACAACATTAAGGCCCCGGGGGAGAGCCGAGCGCCTCTGTCCTTTACCCACTACTGGACCTTGAGCAAGTCCGCCCGCTTCTCCCAGCCTCAGCACAGGGGGGACAAAAACAGTCTCCCTCATAGGCTTTGGGGGCCTATTTAAAGGACATAATATATAAGAGATGCTGAGCCCCATGCCCAGCATATGGCAAGGAACGGTAGACAGAGCCATTGTTACAGCACTCTACAGTTTACAAAGAGCATCCGTGTGCACAGCATGTCCACGAGATTTCCATAGAGACTCTGGGAGGGGTCCGTTCCACTGTGCAAATCAACACAACTGTGACTCAGAGAAGTCGAGAGAGGCGCAGGGCTAATTTCTTGGGACTCCAAGCCGGATCGCTGTGTCCCCTCCTTCCGTCCCCCTCTGATCATGGCTCGGGCAGAGAAGTAGAACAGGGAAGCGGGTGGCCTTGGGTGGCGGTGGGGAGAGGTGCTGACCCAGACCTGCTGTGGGGGAACTCAGTGCCTACGGCCTGGGGGCAGCACTTCCTCCGGGCGGAGCAGCAGCCCGGGCCATGACCACCCGACTTGTGCATGGGACACAGGGCTGAGATCTTTGAGAAGGGGGTGCCTTCGTCTAAAGAGACAAAAAAAGCCCCACGAGGGCTCAAGGCATTCTGCCTGGAGTTTGAGGCAGTGCAGGCTTCATGAACCAGTCCCTGGGAGCGTCTGAGTGACCCAAAGTCCCGGGAAGGTTCTAGGGGCTGAGAGGTGGGCGCAGGCCATCTCCCTTTCTCTCCAGAACCAACAGACTTCTCTGAGGCAGGCCTGTGCCCCACAGGTCCCGTCTGTGGGCAGCACCGTGTTGCCTTGGAATGGCTGGTGGTCTTCGTTCCAAGCAAGTCAGGTCAGCAAGGACCAATGTCGTGACACCGTGCTGTGCGGAGGGCATCGGCCCTCGATGGGGAAGACTGATGGGCCTCACAGCACAGGGGAGTGGAGGAGAAAGAAACAGCCACTTCTGTGTGCACAGTGGTTCCTTGTGGGGGTGTGGGGCTCAGAAGCACAGTAATCACCCTAGTGCTTCTCACGGTGCCCACAGTTGGCCAGAGACGTTCCAGGAGGCAGTTTCCAGGCGCCAAGGGTCTGGGCTGCTCTGTCCTCTCTTGCCTGAAGCATATAGAGCAGCTTACATCCTCGGAGGCAGGAAGTGTCCACTTGCAGGAAGTTTGTAAGTCGAGCAGCACAGAGCGTGGGCGGTCGGTTCCCTGCAGAGAGAGGCCCCCAGAAGCTTCCCAGGCCTGCCTCGCTCAGCCCCAGGCAGACGGGCCCCGGGAGCGAGCAGTGGCTGCCGATCGATCGCCCCACCTCGGCCCTGTGGCCCTGGCTTTATATGCTGGAGTCCATGGAAGAGGCTGGCCTGGGCTCAGGGCTG
The DNA here is from genome assembly GCA_004023965.1 of Spilogale gracilis. Lineage (NCBI taxonomy): Eukaryota > Metazoa > Chordata > Mammalia > Carnivora > Mephitidae > Spilogale > Spilogale gracilis. The sequence goes on along the minus strand of PITA01017190.1, from coordinate 11,084 downwards.
GGGAGTGGGGGGTTGCTGAACGAGGCAAAGAAGCCAACTTTTATCATCTGGGGAATTGTTTCCGAAACATTATCAACTCAGATTATCGGCCACAAATTTTCACCCGAAATCAGAGAGTAATAGGCTTTTACGGTGCCGTAAAAAGTGTATTAGCTGGATCTGGGGCGTCTCACCTCCCGTTTCCTCCAGTTTTATCAATATCGCCATAACCCGACACTTAGGGGTACAGGACGATCGTAAAGTGTCCGTAGATCCTGTAAACCACACGAAATAGAGATTAGTGTTACTACTAAGCTTAAACCCTAGTAAAAGATAATTAAATTGATGCATGTGGCTGTAAATCTCCCTTTTATCAAGGGCTCGCTGCTGTGCGGGCAGTCTGCAGCCTTATTATTTTACAAGCATCATTAATGCCCTCGCGGAATCCGTGCCATCTGCTGCTAGGGAGTCAAGAAGACGTATCAAATATGCCCCCCAAATCTCTGCAGGCTCTCCCCTCCCTTCCCTTCTGGACTGCGGTACTCGGCTGTGACTCAAGTCTCCGCGCCTGGACTGGGGCAAGGATATAGGGCTGACCCTCCAGACCACTGTCCTGCCGGTCCTCTGGCCCTTTGGTGGGGAGCCCTGGGTGTTTTATTTTATTTTTTAAATTTATTTATTTGACAGAGAGAAACACAGCGAGAGAGGGAACACAAGCAGGGGGAGTGAGAGAGGGAGAAGCAGGCTTCCCGCCGAGCAGGGAGCCCGATGTGGGGCTTGAGCCCGGGTCTCCTGGATTGTGACCTGAGCGGAAGGCAGTCACTTAACCACTGAGCCCCCCAGGTGCCCCGCCCTGGGTGTTTTCCAAAGGCTGCCATTTCTGGTGCTCTTGAATGTGGCCCTTTCTGAGGAGCTCCTATGGAGGTCCCTGTTTTCTGCAGAGGCTGCCTTAGGGGACAAAATAATGCTGCTTTGGGGACATCAAAGTACCAAACCATGACTCAGGGGAGGCGAATGAAACACAAACTTTTTTTTTTTTAAAAGATTTATTTATTTGATCCAGAGTGGGGGAAGGGGTAGAGGGAGAGGATACCCAGGCAGACTCCCTGCTGACGCACAAGACCACGACCTGAGCCGGAAGCAGGAATCAGGTTCTTGACCGACGATGCAAGCCGGCTACGTGCAAACATACGTGTCCACCAGCTCATCCCAGCCTCAGTCAAGGCCTGGGCCAGGCCTGGGGGTCTGGGATCCACTCTGGTCAGGGGCAGAGCTCCCAAGCAGAGAGTCTAGGAGTCGGCCAAAGGCTGGCTTGTCCTCCACCTGGTCCTGAAGGGACATCTGCTTCTTGCCACCTGCCCATTGCCCTTCCAAGGCAGTTGCATGACCCTCGGCAGGTGGAATAGCTAGCCCAGGGGTGGGCTTTGTGTCTCTGGACTTACCCTGGTCTGGCAGCCATCCGTAGGCCTCCGGGTACCACCCAGAGTTAGGTGGCAGCTTCTTCAGGCATGAGTCTTCCTGGACCTCACAGAGGCCCTATCTGCCTAAAGAAGGGATTTCCTTAGGTGTTTCCAATGCATTTTTTAACCAGCACCCCATTATGTATGGAATAGAGATCCTGGGGGCCAAGACTCTTCTGCGCACCTGCCCCTGACCTTGGCAGTGACCCTGAATTGAGCCTGTGGGTAACCGGGCTTAGGGCTGTGTGACTGCCTCGCCTGACAAGGCCAAGTTCTCGGGCCCCTGGGCGAGCCTCGATCTTTGCCTGGCCTTGACTGCCCAAACGGGAACGCGAACAAGGAAACAGTCCCACAGAAGAGTCATCTGGGAGAGACTGGATTTGCCCACAGCAGATAAACACAGTTTTTTTCTTTTTATTGCCTAAAGCTAAGCGATATGTACCGTGGTTGAAATCAGCAGGCTGAAAGTTCAAGAGATAAGCAGCTTCCCTTGGCTGAGTGATCAGCAGGCTCGGCAGTGGGGTCTGGTTTTGGGAGGCCTCACCTTTTGAACTCGGGGCCTGATTTCCCTTGGCTGTTTCATAATCCCCAGCAGCAGGGAGTTGTGAGCAGAGAGGACGTGCTGCACCCCGTCGGGGCCACGGCGCGGCTCACGGTGCTGAGTTCACACTGGTCTGGGCCACCCCAAGGCAGGGCGGCGGTGCTTAGGATCCTGTTGTGTGTCAGACCCCCGGGCTCTAGAGGCTTCTTCAGGCCCAAGGGAGCTGATTTCAGGGAGCTCAGAACCCAGCGTGGAGCTTAACAGCAAGCTCATAAACCCTGCCTTGGTTTATGGTGTCAGGAGAGAAGTGGCCTCAGTTTGGACACGGTCACATCATGCTGAGCGCTTGAACTTTCTGGGCGCACTTGTCCCAATGTTGTTGCTTGGGGCCCTTCCCCACGACTGCTGTGCAAAGACCCACAACTATTCAGGCTGGGGGACTCGGCCCCTGTAGTGTGAAAACCAGGAACCATAGTCTCAGAAGTGAAAAACTCTTCTCATCCATCGTTTACAGAGAGGCTGATGCAGGTCAGAGAGCTTTATGTCTCTTCACATTGCATAAACAAGCAGGGGGGCTGTACTGGACAAGGCATGGTCAGCCTCGATCAAATGAACCTCCCGTGCGGAATTACACACACAGCACGAGGTGCAAACCGATTGAATCACAGAGGCCCTGGGCCAGCCTCCACACTCCCCGTCCTGCCGAGAGCGCGCGCATTAGCGTACAGAAGTTCGCAGCGTGCACGCGCTGACCCCGCAGACCTGCTCCCAAACCTGCTCCTGTTGCTCCCGCCTGCGGATTCCCAGCCTCCTGCCCTGGGAAATTACAACCTCGAAGAATTGAGCATGGGACACACATTTTTTTTTCCTTGCAGGATATTTTCCAATTAAGTGAATGTGTGCCACATCTGAAGTTAGGCTGCTTGAAAGAGTAGCCTGTGATCCTTTTCGGGGTGGAGGGAGAGGAGAAAGAAAGAGCAGAGAGAACCACAACAGAAAGGGAAAACAATGACAGCCACAAACAGCCCCTTGGGTGCTATGACCTGAGCCAGACTCTGGAAGGTGGCGGCTGGGGCAGACGGTAGAATGCTCTCCGTGCTTAAGCTAATAAACCCGACTATCTTGAAGAGTAAACAGCACGCTGTTTTGCCAACTCTTAGATTTTTACTACTCTCCAATAAAGCGAGCGCATTATTCATTTCAAATAATATGCCACTTCTTATTTCCTAAAGATTAGCAATTGAAAGAGATGTCAACAATTTTCACTCTTTAAATTAAGTATAATAGGCTTTTATAGCACAGCATAAAGATATCGAAGGGAAAGGCTACAATTGCAAGCTTGATTTTCCCTTTATCTATCCATACAGCCCCAATTTGACACTTGGGAGCAGAGGAAGCTTGTAAAGAGCCCGCAGACCCCATAAAGCCAATGACACTTGGATTAGTCTTATGGCTCACTTTGGGCACAGTAAAGTGATAATTTAATTAACTAATGGGGCCGTAAGCACGAGGGTTTATCTAATGAGTTCCCTTCTCCTTTGCCTCCTGGTAATTCCAGCGCTGGGTGTTTACAGATTAGCAGAAGTCTGGACATAGAGGCACCCAGAGAGGAGTGCCTTGCACGGGTGTCCCCCCGCCGGGCCCCCATGGGCTTCTGTTTGTGTCTTTTCTGTGTGGTTGGGACTCATTGCTGCTCCCGGAGAAAAATACAAGTTTATCAGAACTAGTCTGAAGAGTTTCGTGGTTTCTTCAAGGTGTCTAATATGTTCTCTGTGCCTATATTAATTATATAGACCCTACAGGCTCTGTGCTCAGTGTGGAGTCTGTTTGACATTCTCTGGGTCTCCCTCTACCCCTCCTCTGGCTGGTGCACGCTCTCTCTGTAAAACTAATAGGAAAATAATAGTAATTGGTCTGGAGGGGTCCGTTTATGCTTCCAGGACCCAGAGACCAAGAGGGTGAGCTCCCCGGGAGGCCTGTGTTCACCTGGGGCCCCGGCCAGCTCACACAGTCACACTGGGAGGATGGAAGCTTCCAGCTGAAACGTGATATGGTCTGGGCTGCTCTACCTCTTTGAAGGGAGCTGCTGGTTTTCCTCCAGAGTAGGTCTTGCAGGGGTAGACGGGGCCCAACCCCAGGCGCTCATTTCCAGATTTCAGTCCCAGGGGAAGCTTTCACAACCAGCTGGTCTCAAAGCCACTGTCTCGGAGGTATCTTGGTGATTCTTTGTACTTGCCTAGAGTCGCTCTGGGCCTTAGAATCCCAGCCGCTGAGCCATTCAGAAGCGGAGTTGGGCCAGCAGAGGGCGGAAACCAGTCGTTTTGAGAGCCTGACGACCCCCCCCCCCCCAGAGCTTCTCCCTTACTTTCCCTTCTCTGCTGTGCTCTGGAAATGACCACCCGACCTGGGGACTCTCCAGAACATTAGAATTCCTAGGGAAGCTTTTATATGGATGCTTGGGTTCTAGTCCAGAAACGTGGGTTTCTCTCATTTTGGTAATTTCTTCTTTTTAAAAAATGTTTTCGAAAATTTGTAAGAGTTAGCTTTTACAAACTTGTGGTGACATACATATAACATGAAATTCACATTTTAACCTTTGTCAGCGTGCAGTCCAGTGGTAGTAAGTACATTCACTCACTTGTACAAACTCTCGCATTCTTCAGCCCGTGCATGGCTGGATCTCTGTCCCCACGAAGCACGAACTCTTCAATGCCCCCCTCTCCTGGCCCCTGGCAACCATTATTCTACTTTCTGTCCTTATGAGGGGGACGACTCCAGTCACTCCTGTGAGTGGAATTATAAAGTCTTTTGCTTTGAGGCCTCACTTATTTCACTTAGCGTCATGTCTTCCTTGCAGCAGGTGTCGGAACCCGTTTCCACTGTAAGGCTGAAGAATATTGTTATGTTAGCCATCACATGTCTTCGTCCATTTATCGGCCAATAGACATTCGAGTTGTTGCCATCATTTGGCTATTTTGAAGAATGCTGCTATGGGGGCGCCTGGGTGGCTCAGTCGTTAAGCATCTGCCTTCGGCTCAGGTCATGATCCTGGAGTCCCGGGATCGAGCCCCGCATCGGGCTCCCTGCTCAGCAGGAAGCCTGCTTCACCCTCTCTCACTCCCCCTGCTTGTGTTCCCTCTCTGGCTGTGTTTCTCTCTGTCAAATACATAAATAAAACCTTTAAAAAATGTTGTTATGAAGACAGGTGTGCAAATATCTCTTTGAGTCCCTGCTTTTAATTCTCTCTCTCTTTTTTTAGTAGGGCCCACGCCCAGCATGGAGCCCAACGCGAGGCTTGAACTCACCACCCTGAGATCAAGACCTGATCTGAAATCAAGAGTCAGATGCTTAACCGACGGAGCCACAGGGACCCCACCTGCTTTCAATTCTTACCAACAATGCCCGAGGATTCCAGTTTCTCCACTTTTCTTGCCCAAACTTGTTATTTTCCATGTGTTTGCTTATTGATAAGCGTCCTGACAGATGTGAGGTAATATCTCACTATGATTTTGATTTGCACTGGATATTGATAATTTTAAACATTCCGCAGGAGGTGCTAGTGAGCACCCAGAGTTAAGAGCCGCTGAGTGAATGCCCGTTATTTCCTGAGCACATGCTGTCTGCCGGGCACGCTTCCAAATCCCCATTTGCTCCCCACAACCACTCGGTGAGGTAGGAGCCACTCTTGCCTACAGGCGAGAAAATAAAGCACACGGAAGTAAAGACCACTCCTCTAATAGGTGATGGGGCTAAAATTCAAGTCCAGATCTTATGGTCTCCAGAGCCCCTGAGCTCATTTGGGGTCCTCCCACCTCAGGAAGAGAAGGTGCCAAGGGCCACGAGGGGAGTTGCAATTTGCATGGGGTCAATGCCATCTAAAGACAATATCAGAATGAGATCTCAGTTTAATTCTTGGAAGGACCATTTACACACACACACACACACACACACACACACACACACGCCCTTTTTTAGGAAGGAGGTTTAATAAAGAAGAATTTCATTTTTAAATAATCATAGTTCTTTCCCTTTTAACTAATATTTTAATAGTTATTTTAAGTCACGTATTCAAATAAAACTCAGGCTCCAGAGAACTAGAATCCATTCTGTGTTTATCTCCTGCACTTTCCAAGAGTCTGGGCAGGGCTGTGTGTTAGAATTGGAGTGTAACAACACTGCCATCTTGTGAGAGTTAAAATGCAACTGTTCGCAGCTAGGGCAACTCAACCTTCAAGCCAGAATTAAGAATTTCTGTGCACAGGCTTGTCTAGATGCGTTTGTAGCCAAGGTCAGGGGGTGGGGGGAGAGGGAGGTGGGCAGTGTGGGCGGAAAAAGTCGTGCTCTGTCAGAAGCAATTCCTGCTGTTGAGGGCCAACGTCAGAATCACGCCCTCAAGTGACAGGGGCAAGGGCAGATCTAGTCCTCATTCCTTTAAGCCACTCCCAGACTCTGCGGCCCAGAGGGGAAGCTGCAGCCTCCTCTGGGCATTGGGAGGAGGGCTAACTACCGGGCAACCCACAGACAGGAGGAGGACAAACCTGAGCCTGGGATGCCTACCCAGATTGTCTTGAGTTTAAGGAGGTCTAGAAAGGGCAAGAACTCCCTCCTCCGCCCCCCTCCCTTCTCTCTTCCTCCTTTTTCATAGCTACTCTATTGTAATAGAATTCATGTGCCATGCAATTCACATATTTCAAGCACGTAAATCAGTGGTTTCTCGTAGATTCACAGGGTCAGGCAACCACAATTTCACACGGTCAGTTTCAGAACACCCTCATCCCTACCCCAGACAGAAACCCTATACATACCCGTTAGCCATTATCCCCCAATCCTCCCATCTCTCTGAAGCCATGGCAATTACTAATCAACTTTCTTTTTATTTCTTGCTATTTAAAAAATACGGTTATCTATGAATTACATTTATTTATTATTAATTTATTTATTCTTAAGGATTTTATTTATTTATTTGAGAGAAAGAGAGTGCACGTGTACATGCAGGGGGAGAGGCAGAGAGAGGGAGAAGCAGGCTCCCCGCTGAGCAGGGAGTTCAATGTGGGACTTGATCCCAGGACCCCTGGATCATGACTGGAGCTAAAGGCAGATGCTTAACCCACTGAACTACCCAGGCATCCCTACATTTGTTTATTAATTGAGATACAAATGGACATATACCATATTAGTTTCATGTATACAACATAATAATCTGATATTTGCATATATTACAAAATGATCAAGCCAAGAAGTCTAGTTAATATCTAGTTATAGTTATAATTTTTTTCTTGTGATGAGAACTTTTAAGATCTAGTCTCTTAGCAACTTTCGAATATATAGCACAGTTTTATTAACTCTAGTCACCATGCATGCCCAGATCTGATTTATTTTACTTTCTGTCTCTGTCAGTTTCTTTATTCTGGACATCGAACATAGACAGAATCATATGATGATGTAGTCTTTTGTGAAGAACTTTCATATATGATGTGTTCAAGGTTCCATCATGTATTAGCACAGAGTAATGATTCATTCCTTTCTCCTGCCGAGTGTCACCTCATGGGGCACACACATCACATCACATTCATCTATTTGTTACTTGCCAGACATCTGGGATTTTTCCCTTCACTTTTTGGCTGCTATGAGTAATGCTGCAATGAACACAAGTTTTTGTGGGAACATATGTTTGCTTTTCTCTTGTGTATTCTCCTTGGAGTGGATCGACGGGGTCAAGTAGTAACCCCCTGTTTCATACTTTGAAGAGTCGTCACACTGCTTTCCAAAGTGGCTTCACTGTGGTGCTTGGATGACTCAGTGGTTAAGTGTTTGCCTTCGGCTCAGGTCATGATCTCAGGGTCCTGGGATCGAGCCCCACATGCGCTCCCTGCCAGCCGGGAGCCTGCTTCTCCCTCTGCCCCCCCAAAGTGGCTGCACCATTTTCTGTCCCCCCGACAGTGTACAAAGGTTCCAATTTTTTGACATCACCACTTAGGTGGCATATATTTAGTAAATGTTATTTTATTAAATATATGATATGTGGGTTTTTTTGTTTGCCTGTTTTGTTTTTACCATTCAGTGAGTTGTTTTTTTCACATTCCTGATGGTGTCCTTTGAAGTGCAAAACTGTTTATGATGAATCAGCAAAACAAAATGATCTATTTTATCTTTTTTTGCTTGTATTTTAAGCCTTATATCGGCAAAACCTTTGTGAAATCCAAAATCAAGATATACTCCTCTCTGGTTTTCTAAGACTTTTTTTTTTTTTTTTTTTTTTTTAAGATTTTATTTATTTGACAGAGAGAAACACAGCCAGAGAGGGAACACAAGCAGGGGGAGTGAGAGAGGGAGAAGCAGGCTTCCGGCCAAGCAGGGAGCCAGATGTGGGACTCGATCCCGGGTCTCCGGGATCATGACCTGAGCCGAAGGCAGTCGCTTAACCGACTGAGCCACCCAGACGCCCCTGGTTTTCTAAGACTTTTATAGTTTTAGTTCTCTTTTCTGATTTGATAAATTTGTATATTGCAACAGGATCATCATCCCACTGTTAGCCAACACCTCCATTATGTCACAGAATGATCATTTTATTTTGTGGTAAGAACATTAAGATGGAGTCTTTAGTGAGGTTGAAGTGTACAATACAGTATTCTATCTTCTCTCTCTTTTTTTCTGTTAGTCTAGCTAGAGGTTTGTCAATCTGGTTTATCCTGACAAAAAACAAGCCCTTAATTTCATGCTCTATTATTTTTCTGGTCTCTACTTCATTGATTTCTGCTCTGAATTTTGTTTTTTCTTTCCTTCTATTAACTTTGCGCTCAGTCCGTTTTTCTTTTTTTAGTTACTTGAGGTGTAAAGTTAGGTTGTTCATTTAAGATGTTACTTTGCTCTTTATATATGCATTCATTGCTATGAACTCTCTAAAAATTGCTTTTGCAGCCTCCCATATATTTTCATTGTGTTTTAAGATTCTTTAATTTCTCTTTCGATTTCTTCTCTAACCTCTGGTTGTTAAGGAGTGTGTCTTTCAGTTTCAACATATTCGTAAATTTTCCAGCTTTGCTCTTGTTGTTGATTTCTGGTTTCATACTATTAGGTTTAGAAAAGCTATTTGTATGATTTCAACTTTCTTGAATTAGCTAAGACTTGATTTGCGGCTGGAGAATGTTTTGTGTGCACTTGAGAAGAATGTGTATTTTGCCATTGTGTACTCTGCAGTGTTGTTTATATGTCTGTTAGGTCCATTTGCTCTAAAGTACGTTTTCAAGCCCAAAGTTTCCTTGTTGATTTTCTGTCTGGATGGTCTGCTCACTGCTGAAGGTAGGGTACTGAAGTCCTCTACTACTATTATTGTTTCTTTTTCTCTCTGCAGATCAGTTAGTATTTCTTTAATGTGTTTAGGCACTCTGATGTTGGTCTGCATATATTTACAGCTGTTATATCTTCTTGATAAGTTGACCCCTTTATCATTATATAATGACTTCTTCGTCTTTTATATCTTTTTTTTTTTTTTTTTTTGGTTTAAAGTCTATTTTGTCTGATGTAAGGGAAGCTAATCTTGCTTTCTTTTGGTTTCTACTTGCATGGAATGTCTTTTCCCATCCCTTCATGTTGAGCCTGTGTTTATCCTTAAAGCTGAAGTGGGTCTCTTATAGGACGCATATAATTTGGTTCTTATTTTTTCTTACCCATCTAGCCACTTTGTGCTTTTTGATTGGAGATTTCAGTCCATTTACATTTAGAGTAATTATTGGTAAGTAAAGGCTAATTAATAACTACCATGTTATTAATTATTTTCTGGCAAATTTGTAGTCCTACTGTTTCTTTTTTCCTCGCTTGCTGCTTACCTTTGTGAACTGCTAATTTTCCTTGGTGGTATGCTCTGATTCCTTTGTCTTTATCTTCTGTAAAGCTATTATAGGTTTTTGCTTTGTGGTTACCATGAGGGTCACCTAGAGCTCTAACAGACTGTTTTATGCTGATGGCAACTTATTTCAACCACATACAAAAACTCTACCCTTTTACTCCCTCTACTTTCATGTTTCTGATGTCACAATTTACTTCCTTTTATACTATGTATTTGTTAACAAATTATAGTAGCTATAGTTATCTTTCATACTCTTTTCCTTTAGCCTTTACAGCATAGCTAAGTGGTTAACACACCACCATATTACAGAATTAAAGTTCTCTAAGTCTGATTGTACATTTGCTTTTACCATTGTGTTGTGTATTTTAATATGTTTTCATGTTCCTTAATTAGTGGCTTTTCATTTGATTTCGAAGAACTTTCAGTATTTCTTGTAAAGCAGGTCTAGTGCGGCTGAATTCCCCAGCTTTTGTTTGTCTGGGAAAGTCTTTATTTCTTCTTCATTTCTGAAGGATAATTTTGCCACATGGAGTATTTTTGGCTGGCATTTTTTTTTCTTTCCGCATTTTGAATATCATTCCAGTTTCTCCTGACCTGTAAGGTTTCTATTAAGAAATCTGACCGCCTAGTGAGGGTTCCTTTATAAACTAAAATATTTTTTTCTTTCTTGCTCCTCTTAGCATTCACTGTCTTTCATTTTCGACAGTCTCATTATAATGTGTCTTGGAAAAGATCGTTTTGAGTTGAAATAATGAGGTCTATTAGATTCATGTACATGGATTTCCAAGTCTCTTCCCAGGTTAAGAGAGTTCTCAGCTATTATTCCCTAAAATTAATATTTTTCCTCCTCTTCCTCTGAATTCTAATAATTCTGGTATCCATTCTTTTTGATGGTGTCCTATAGAACACTTAGACTTTTTTTTTTTTTCACTCCTTTTCACTTCTTTTCCTTGTTCTCCTCCTACTGGGTTATTTCAAAGTTCTTATCCTCTGACTCACTGATTATGTCTTTTATTTGGTGCATTCTGTTGTTAATGCTCTCTGTTGCATGTTTTCGTTTCATTTATTCAATTCTTCAGTTCCAGAATTCTTGTTTGGTTCTTTTTTGGTGATTTCTATATCTTTGTTAAACTTCTCATTTTGTTCGTGTATAGTTTTCCTGATTTTGTTGAATTGTCTTTCTGTCTTCTTGTAACTCATTGAGTCCCTTCAGAACAGCTATTTTGAATATCTTATAGGGTAAATCACAGGTCTCCAC
>PITA01017189.1:0-44085 GCA_004023965.1 Spilogale gracilis | reverse complement strand
GGCACTGACAGCAGCCCCTGCAGGAAGCTGGCTAGTGCTGCCTTCCTCTGTGGGGATCCCTTCCCATCCTGCAGGACCACTCTGAGCCTGACCAGGGGCACACGGATGTCCTGCAAGCGGGCCTAAGTGTTGAGAATTGCCTAGTGTTCCCCGTGGTGGAGAAGGTAAAAACCTGCAGGGAAGCAGTATTTCCAGGGGAAAACCAGGTGGATGTGGGAAGACACAGTGGAGGACATGCCTGCTCCCACATGGCTCTGAGGGTCACTGTGAAGGTGACACCTGCAGCGTGTGACAGAAGGGGACATTCTCGGTGGGTGCTGGAGCCCCAGTGTCATTTTCCTGTGTGTTTGTTACAACCACGTAGCAAGAGTTCCCAGGAACATCCCCAGCCTAGTTCCAGGGTCGTGGTGGGAGGTGGGGGGAATCCTGGAATTTGCCTGAAATACTGTGTCAAGGGGTCCTGCCCTTTGGGAGCTGACAGTCCCTTCCCTGCCCAGTCATAGGCAGGGTTTCCTGGTGACACATACCCAGCCCAGACCCAGAAGTGTATAAGATCAAGACGAACTCAGAATCAGAATCCGTGAGTACATCAGGGAAGGCTCTCTTCCCATCTCACCTGTCTGAGTCTCACCCTGTGAGCCTGTCAGTCTCTCCCCGGCATCTCCTCCTGTCTGTGTCCTCTGCTGCCTTCCAGATCCCTGCTCCCTCTCTGTCCTCCCTCCCAGCTCTCCCCATGCTTCTCTTATCTCTCTGTCTCTCAGCCTGTTCCCTTGTCTCTGCCTCATCCCTGCCTCCTCCCCTCTTCCACCTCTCCCTCTCAAGGTTCAGACACTTCCTGTGACATCACTCAAGTGGACTCCACATGCCAGTTCCCCACATCCATTGTGTCCCCCTCCTCCAGGAGAGACTTCTGGACCCAACTCTGCATCCTCTGTATTCCCACAGCCCTGGGCCAGTTATTGTAATCGGTCCATGCAGTCACAGGGATGAAGGGTGGGAGACATGCAGGTGACACGGGAATGAGGTGACACGGCCAGGGCCACGGTTTCTCTCAGGGAGCAGCTGGATGAGGATAAAAGGTCAGGGATGGAGTGACATGGATGAGGGATGCAGTCACTGTGACTCCACTCCACCCACTTCCAAGAAGGTCCTATAGTGACTGGATCCCCCGTTTACCCTAACACCTTAAAATTCCATTTCTTATCCCACCTATGGCTCTACTGGCTCTTTATTTTGCTCCCCTTGACTTGCATTACCCTGAGAGATGTTAAGTAGGATGGTGTCTAGAGCCTGAACCCAAACATCTCTACCTTTTGAAGGTTGTAACCTTGTCTTCCCTGCTTCTCCTGTTCTCCGATTTTTCTCCTTCCCCACTTTGGGACAGAATCTTTGATTCCCCTCCTTCCTCCCATCTCTACGCCTAGTTAAAAAAAAAAAAAGGTAACTCTAGAGGAGATGTAGGAGACAGTAGTGGGAGAGGTGAGGAAGGAAGGGAGCAAGGAGCATCATGGAGAAGACTCACAGATCTGGAAGGGCAGCATAGGGGTACAGGAGGAGAGGGAGGGAGGGCAGTGGTGGCTCCTGTCTTCTGCCAGCCCTGCCCACTGTCCAGGGGGCTTCTGCACACCCGAGGGGACAAGTGTGTGGGGGGTCAGGTCTGACTTTTTTAGTATAGTTAGTATAGACTCTGTTTCTTTAAGAACTTACTCCTCTCCCCTCCCTCCACCTCCACTCCTATCTTTAAGGTGAATAATTAAGGATTTAGAGGCATCTCAGCAGTATCAAGTAGGGACAGTGGTGCCCCTTTTCCCATGGTTTCTGGGCCCATTCATCCTTGGGTCTCTAAGCAGCTCCCACCTTCTCCATCTCTGAGAAGTCTTGCCTCTGTTTGAAGATTAACATTCTGGGAAGGAGGCACCTTCCTTTGGTCACCGTTTCAGGGTCTTGGAAGCCCTTCCTTATGATTGTCTAGAGCAGGAAGCTCTGTAGGCAGGGACATCGTCACTTCTTCAAGCACAAGTGTCAATGCTCATTCAGTCAGAACATGCTATGAATACTGAGTGACAGACTCAGGAAAACCATGGTGATAAACTCCCTTGACATAACTCCCTTTTAATTTTATTCCTGGCATGATTGGAAACATGGCTGAGGGGCCAGGATGGATGGTGCCAGTAGAAGAACCTGTAGAAGATTCTGGGAGAGGCAGCTGGGTGGGGGGAGGTGCTTCTATGCTTGATCACCAGACTGCTTCCTGGGATCTTTAGCTGGATCTGGGACTGGCCTCCAAACCACCACAGGCTGGGCTCCCCCAGGCTCCCCACACTCTCCTCCTGCCAGCTAGACCTCCTCCATACCCAGGACCTCAGAAAGCTTGTTTACTTCTAAATTCACAGCTTGCTCCCAAAAAAGTCCCCAACAAAGCCCCCATTTGAGTCCTCATTTCACCTCCTCACCCATGCAGGGCCCCATTGGTCTTCCACTGCCCACCTTTGCCTTCCTCCAACATTCCAGCTAAACCACCTCCTTCCTACTTTCACATTCTTCCAGGCCCCTTCTGGCCCTTTGGCCCCAACTCCCTGTGGCCCAGTCTTGTTAGTAATAAGCTCCTGAGGCTCCTCCTCCATGAGGACTTTGCCCTCCCAAGGGCCTCAACTCCCGGAGAGCACCCTGTAAGCTCTACTCAAGTCCTGACTCTTCTTGGCCAAGCTTCTTCTCTGTCTCTGGGTTTGGCTTGCACTTTCTTCTGAGGCAGAGAAAGCCCATGGGTAAGTGATTTCTCCTGTTTATACAGTTGGCAGGAAAGCTGGGACAGAGCCAGGGAGGAAGATGGCTGGGCTTGGAGAGCCACCGACTGTCTATCCCTGCGGGGTTTGAGCAGAGCTTATTTCATGGCACCAGAGGTAGAGTTTGGTTAGGGGGATGTAGACCAGTACCCTGAGAGTTTTGAGAGGGGCAGGTAGGTTTGTTTGGGTCAGAGTTATTCGGAAGCCTACACATTCTCCTCTAGTCCAGAAAGGATCTCAGCTGTGATGAACAAAATCTGAGTTAGGGGAGGTTATTCCTTGCTGCTTCTCATCCAGGGTCCTTCCCACCTCTTGGCCTGGTCCTCCTTCATGACCTTTCCTTGCTCACCTGGTACAGAGCTTGCTTTCTTCATCTCTATCTATCCCACAGTTCCCAGTACATTGTAGGCTTAGACATGTTCATAGAATGAATGAAGTTTTTTTTCACTGCCTCCTTTGTGTTTTGCCTCATTTCTCACTGGAGATTCTGAAAGTCTCTGTTTAATATCTTCTCTGAGAGGACATCCGGATGGACTTCCCAGAATGGCAGGTCCAGTGTGATAAGGTGGTCCCTCATCACCAGACAGGATTTAAGGGGCTTCTTCCTCCAGGCCAAGGAGCTAAATATCTATTGTTATAGCTGCAGGAAGTATCTCTCTGCCTTTCTTATCGAATTTTAAAGAGTTGTTGTTGGGATTGATTATAAACGAGGCCAGGTTGTAGGAGGAAAGATTCAAGTTCCTCTGTGGTGTGGCTGCCTCCTGGTCATTAAAATGTTGAGTCACCAAGAGGCAGTTTACCTCTTATCACAAAACATATTTGCAACTCTTTTAATTTCAAAGACCCTTGGAACCTTAAATTGTTTTCTACCTGCCTCCTCACTGACATGTACACTGTGGGCAGCACCCCAACTCCAGAAGCCCAGACAACAGTTATCCACGCAGGACACCTGTTTTTTTGATTACATGTGGCAAATGTTGGTTTCTAGGTTGTCTTTCTCTTGCCCTCCAGCAGTTCTTGGGCTGCTTCTCTCCATTATCAACTGATACGTGTTATGTGCTTCTAGAGGGTAGATTTATTTTAACCTTAGTTGAAACAAAATGTGTGAAAAGGCCAATTTCTTCTCCACGTATATTCCAAATAGATAAATATGATTTTTGGATGATATTCATTTAGTTTATCTTTGTGCCTTCATTATTTGATTATTGCAGAAATCATAGAACAGAATGGAGATGAGATAGAACTAGGAAAAGGGATACAGAGTGTCCCTTAAAAAGTGATGGCAGAGACTGTTCATTGTAGATTATGTTGCCCCAGCTGGGGTGACGCAGGTGGCTGTTGATGGAGAAGTCATATGGATCTGTATTTGGAGAAGAGCTCAGGACTTTGAGACAGGATACAACTTTGATAAGACAGAGACCATCTGGTATCTTTCCTGCAGCAAAACAAAACAATTAATTTTCCAAGGGAGATGGTGGTGATGTGGAGGAGTCACCGAGGACTATTTCAGAAGCAAGCCAATCCTGGTGAGACAGGATGGAGAGACTGAGACGCCGAGTACTTTCACAGGAGGATAAAAGGTTAGACTTAAGGGTATGAAGGAAGATACCCAGAGACATAGTTGGCCTTTCCTAAGTCACCTTGTGTGCAGTATATTACTGAGGGTGTCTTTGGAGGGAGATACATGGAAGAAGGAGCTGTGGGCTCTGATCACTCACAACTGCTATTTTCAAAATAGAGACAGAGTATAGTGATGGGTGGGACCAATGGATGGATTTTTGGATTCTGTGCTTACAAGGAAATGAGGAATTTGGGGGAAAAACAAAGCTGTTTAATAAGACTTCTTGGAAAAGAATGACTGTGGATCAGTGCTCCCCTACAATATAGTTATAGTTCGGAAAATGTGATGGACGGGCAGATATATTGCATACTGCTGCTTTCTCCTGAGGACTTTCATCGAGTGTTCTGTGTTGGCAGGATTCAGGATTGAGATAATGGAGTAGAGAATCCAAGGGGGAAATAGAAAAGAAAGTGATTTTCACTTTTGACATCCATGTACCCCATCACTTTCTAATCCCTTAATTGAACACCGTTCCTGGCTTTCCCAGCTCTTTCTGCTTCCTGTTTGGAAAACCTCATTCTGGTTCTTCCTGGTAGCCCATCTAGTTAGTTTCTGAAGACTTCTAGAAGCAGGAGCTCAGGCTATTCTGATTTCTCAAGTTAATCTGTTGTTTTGGTGTGATGGAAATGTGAAGAATTTCCAGAACTGGATTCTGACTGAAACTAATCGTGTAAATGTGTCAAATCATGAATACAGAACATTGCATTTTGCTGTCTTTTCTGACATTATCCCAGAAGGACTTCTAAGAAGCGGCACCTGTTTACAACCATGCAAGCATGATACTGGATAACTGATGTCTATTTAGCCTCTAGAGAATCTCTAGCCAGAGATGCAATGATACGAGCATACTGTTGCTGCCTGCAGGGTCTCCATATGATTTTGTAGGGCAGAATCAAAATGTTTTGGTCTATATCTACATTGATTTTGGTCTACACTGGTCTATATACTGTTGCTGTGGAACATGTTGGTCTCCATCAGGATGGGTATTTAGTGACTTGGGATTTAGTCTTTGCCAGACTTGGATGGGATTTGAGAAGCGTAGTGCTGGGGGTGGTAGGGTAGGTCGGTGAGTTGGAGGAGGTGGCTGTGTTTCCTCTTGGTCTAATGGGCAGATGGTTTGGGGGCTGACATGCCTTCAGGTTCAAGTCTTGGTTGCACCTAGTAATCATTACTTCAGAATTTGGGTTTCTGAATTCATGGAGAGAATACGATGCAGGTTCTAACCTAAAGAGCTTTTATTTTAGGAAGGGAGAAAATGGATTCTTCCTAGTAACATGCAAACAGAATAGAGTACAAGGAAAGGTACTTGGATGATGTCTGGTTAGTGATCCGTTTGGTGTGGTTGTTTTTAGAAGACTCCTGGGAGATAAGTTGGGATATTTATTTTCACTAGCATGAGCTGAATTTAGTTATTCAGTTTTCTTTCAACCTTTCTGGAAACTCATCTGACCTTTACTTCTCTTTCCCTAGGAGGGAAGTTAGACATTTATTATTCCAGCAATGGTTTCTCTCTTCTTTTTCTGCACATATCGGGACTGAGGATTATTATTCCTATCATTATTAATATTATTTCTTAAAATTTTTATCTGTATTAATACCCGTAGCAAATATTTAACTGGGTCTGTCTAGTAGGCAAACTGGATTTACTGGCTTAAGGTGTGGTGGACTTTGTTTTGTGGTTTTGGTGAGGGGCATGGAAGGAAGGCTTCAAGAGGCTCTTTTTATTGGATCATGGCCAAGGTGAAGATAGAGCTTGACCTGATGTTTTCTGAGGAAACACTTATACACAATGTCTTGTCGTGGTAATTCCTGCTTCTTCCATGCAGACTTCTTTGGCTGACCCACAGTGCACAGAACATTCTCACTAATTTTGCCAACACTGGAAAATGTGGTCTTTGGTACTCTTACCCTTCATCAGCTAGTAAGCCATGTGGGATCTTGACATGCTCGTGCCTTGACTGTTCGCTTCCTACTTAGGAATATCATTCCTGGTTCACATTTTATGTATCTTTTCCTTATTTTGGCAGGTGCAGAGGTATTCATGAGGTGTCAATTGTATGTTTCTATAGAGGAGAATCCTGTATATGCTACCACTGTCCTGCACTGAGTGTAACTGAGTGTGTGATGATTTGGGGGTAATGGTGGTGGGGGTGATAAATTGGGGGAAGAAAAATTGGTTGCTTTAGTTTGAGTTCTTTTGCACAAAGAATCTCTGTAGTTCCTGAATTTTCTTCTGTATTCATTTATATTTAATTGGAATCAGAATTTTAACAGTTTGAATCCAGACTTTCTCACTTAAAAACCTGTGTGGTTTGTAGTTGAGAGACCAATTTCTCTCTTTAACTGTGTAGTTATTTATAGAGAGTACAGGCAAAATGGTAGCAAATACAGAAACACCTTTTCTCTGGGAGTTTACACTACAAGGATATTCCCTATCCTTCTGAAACAAGTGAAATCCTATTCTACACCCATGCAATCCTTTGACTATTGTCCCACTCTCCCTTCTGCAGGCTAGCCTTACTTGTAGTTATTGCAGTGGAGAATCATGACCTGCTGTCTAATGTCATAGCATTAGGTAACTTGTTTTCTAAACAAAGTAAAGCAGTGGAAGGAATAAAACTCTGCATTGTCTGTCTCTTTTGTTGTCACACATGAAGGGAATGAGAAGGAGCAAATCATAAACGTCACAGATAGTGCACTTTGTCTGAGCTGACTTGGGTTACTTCTCTTGTACTTTCAGTTTGTGGTTGTGAAAGAGACCTGGACCGCAGTTCCTGTGTCAGATTCTGACTTTGCCAAACTGGGCTGTAAATCCCGGGGGCACTTCCTTGGATGTGACCAGTTAACTCTTTGTACCTCAGACTTCAGCTGGGGAGGTAAAAGCAAGCTGGACATCCTCAGTCAGAAATTCTGCTCCTGGGCTCCACCTCACCACCTACCCCTCTAACTGGGATTTCTCCCACTGCAGTGTTCAAGACCCTGAATTCTGCACCAGGCATTAGTGAGGGGAGAGCTGGGGACAAGTGGAACATACTGGAGAGATCTGATGTAGATCTGTAGGTGTGACCAGCCTTTTCTGAAAATAGGGTCATGTTGAACAGGGTGTGGAAAGAGTGATTTTAGGCAGAGTATAGACCCTAAACTCAGGGTCTAGAACACTGCAGTGGGAGAAATCCCCGTTAGCGTAGTAGGTGGTGAGGTGGAGCCTGGGAGCAGAATTTCCACCTGAGGATCCTTCCAGCTTGCCTTTCCTTCCCCAGCTGAAGTCTGAGGTACAGTTAACAGAGTCTGTGTAAGGGCTGATGTTAATGTCAGCAAGATGTGCACGTGTGGGGAAAGATACGCCATGTTCCAGCAGGAGCCACAGAAAAGGTTAACAGTAGGAAAGTAGTAAAAACAATGAAAAGAAAAACTTAGAAACACAATCTTAGAAGTTTGGATTTGACAGAGAGCTGGAAACTGCCTGTTTGGGAGTGGTTATTTCTGTGTGTGTGTGTGTGTGTGTGTGTGTGTGTGTGTGTGTGTGTCTGTGTCCTTTTGAGACTTGAGCAAGGTGTCACTTTCCAGAAGGTCAGGAGAGAGTACTCCCAGTTCAGTTATATGGGGCAATATAGTCATCAGGAAGAACGTGATAGGGCTTTATCATATTTCAAGGAAGGACAGCACTCTGATGGCTACTGGGTGAATCTGAGTGAGAGGTGAGAGTGTACTGTTGTTACAGTTACCAATTTTATGCACCGGGAGAGTGAGCCAAGTACTATAGCCTGAGGCTGGCCCTGGATATGCAGTACTTGCAAACCACAGGAACCTACTGTAGAGAAAGTGTGAACAAGGTGCTACGTGTCTTTGTGACTTGTCAGCTGAGTTGAATTGAGGGCCAGGTTGGTGATCTCCAATCTGAAACCAATTTCAGTTGGAATTCCTTAGATTTACTCAAAGCTTTTATGTAATTTCTTGGCATAAAATCCTTAGAGGCTGCTTTGTCAATCCCCTTGTTTCTGGACATATTTAGGGTTTTCTCTGTTTTGAAGGTAATATAGAAAGGCAATCCTTCATCTTATCTGTAGATTTTCCTATATTAATAGGAAGTTCACAATGATCATTATTTCTTATGTCAAGTCTGTATTCGTTAATAACTTAAAAATATGGTGAGGTGATCCAAAATAGACAAAGAGGTAAAATGATGCCTGATGTCCATTGATCCTTATTATTATTTCTATGAGTGATCAATAAATATTTTTTAAACATTTTAAATTTTATTTCAATTAATTAACAGATAATGTATTATTTGTTTCAGAGGTACATTCCTGTGATTCATCAGTCATATATAATACCCAGTGCTCATTACATCACATGCCCTCCTTAATCCCTCTCTGGAGTCATCATGTTTCCATATTTTCCTTTCTTCCCATGTGATCCTCTGTTTTCTTAATTTCCACATATGAGTGAGATAATACAATAATTGTCTTTCTCTGATTGACTTATTTCATTTGGCATAATACCCTCTAGTTCCATCCATGTCATTGAAAATGGCAAGATTTCATTTTTGATGACTGTGTAATATTCCATTGTATGTGTGTATGTTTATGTGTATATGTGTTCTGTGTGTATATATGTGTACACACCAGATCTTCTTTATCTATTCATCTGTCAATGGACATCTAGGTTTTTCCATTGTTTGGCTATTGTGGACATTGCTATGAACATTGGGTTGCAGGTGTCCCTTTGGATCACTACATTTGTATCTATGGGATACCCAGTTGTGCAATTGCCAGGTCATAGCGTAGCTCTATTTTCAACTTTTTCAGAAACTTTCATATTGTTTTCTAGAGAGGCAGCACTAGCATGCATTCCCACCAAAAGTATAGGAGGGTTCCCCTTTATCCACATCCTCTCTATCATCTGTTGCTTCCTGACTTGTTAATTTGAGCCATTCTGACTGATGTGAGGTGATATCTCCTTGTGGTATTGATTTGTATTTCTCTGATGGTGAGTGATGGTAAGCATTTTTTCATGTGTCTCTTGGCCATCTGTATGTCTTCTCTGGAGAAGAAATGTCTGTTCACGTCTTCTGATCATTTCTTGGTTGGATTATTTGTTCTTTGGGTGTTGAGTTTGATAAGTTCTTTATAGATTTTGGATCTTAGCCTTTTACCTGATGTATCATTTGCAAGTATCTTCTCTCATTCTGTCAGTTCCCTGTTGGTTTTGTCATTTATTTCCTTTGCTGTGCAAAAGATTTTATCTTGAGGAGGTCCTGATAGTTCATTTTTGCTTTCATTTCCCTTGTCTTTGGAGAAATGTCTAGCAAGAAGTTGTGGCAGCCGAGGGCACTGAGGTTGCTGACTGTGTTCTCCCAGAGGGGTTTGATGGATTCCTGTGTCACATTTAGGTCTTTCATCCATTTGAGTCCATTTTAAATGATTTTATTTATTTATTTGATAGAGAAAGAGAGAGAGAGAGTACAGGTAGGTAGGGTGGCAGGGAGAGGGAGAGGGAGAAGCAGGGAGCCTGATGCAGGGATTGATCCCAGGACTCAGAGATCATGACCAGAGCCAAAGGCAGCTGCTTACCCAACTGAACCACCCAGGTGCCCCATTTTGAGTCTATTTGTGTGTATGGCATAAGGAAATGGTCTTTCATTCTTCTGTATGTGGCTCTCAAATTTTCCAGCACCATTTATTGAAAAGCCTGTCTTTTATCCATTGGATATTCTTTCCTGCTTTGTCAAAGATTAGTTGGCCATAGAGTCAAAGGTTCATTTCTGGCTTCCCTATTTTCTATCATTGATCTATGTGATAATTTTTGTGCTGGTACCATACTGTCTTGATGATTAGAGCTTTGTAACAGAGCTTGAAGTCCAGGATTGTGATGTCACCAGGTTTGGTTCTTTTTCAACATCACTTTCAATATCTGGGGTCTTTTCTATTTCCATACAAATTTTAGGATTATTTGTTCCAGTTCTGTGAAAAAAGTTGATGGTATTGTGATAAGGATTGTATTGAGTGTAGATTGTTCTAGGTAACATAGACATTTTAACCATATCTGTTCTTCCAATTCATGAGTGTGTAATATTTTTCCATTTCTTTGTGTCTTCCTCAGTTTCTTTCATGAGTGTTCTATAGTTTTCTAAGGACAGATCTGTTGCCTCTTTGGTTAGATTTACTCCTAGGTGTCTTATGGTTTTGAGTGCAATTATAAATGGGATTGACTTCAGTCTCATTGTTTGTGTATAGGAAAGCTATTGATTTCTGTGCAGTGATTTTTATTTCCTGCTACTTCCCTGAATTCTTGTATGAATTATAGCAATTTTGGGGTGGAGTCTTGGGTTTTCCACGAAGAGTATTGTGTACTGCTCAAATTGAGAGTTTGACTTCTTCCTTGTCGATTAGGATGCCTTTTATTTCTTTTTGTTGTCTGATTGCTGAGGGCAGGACTTCTAGTACTAGGTCAAACAGCAGCGTCAATAGTGGACATCCCTGCCATGTTCCTGACCATGGGAGAAAAGCTCTCAATTTGTCCCCAATGAGAATATAGTCACTGTGGGCTTTTTATAGATGACTTTTATGATATTGAGATATGTTCTTTCTGTTCCTGTACTGTGAAGAATTTTAATTAAGAAAGAATGCTGTACTTTGTCAATTGCTTTTTCTGCAACTATTGAGAAGATCATATGGTTCTTGTCCTTTCTTTTATTTATGTAGTGTATCACATGGATTGGTTTGTGGATGTTAAACCATCCTTGCAGCCAAGGACTAAATCCCACTTGGTCCTGGTGAATAATCTTTTTTTATACTGTTGGAACCCATTGACTAATACTTTGGTGAGAATTTTTACATCCATGTTCATCAGGGATATTCATCTGCAATTCTTTTTTGGTGGGGTATTTGTTTTTGGGATCAAGGTAATGCTGGGCTCATAAAAAGAGTTTGGAAGCTTTCCTTCCATTTCTATTTTTTTGAAACAGCTTCAGAAGAATATGCAGGATTTCTTTTTTAATGTTAGTAGAATTCCCTTTGGAAGCCATCCGACCCTGGACTCCTGTTTTTGGGGAGATTTTTGATTACTGCTTTAATTTTCTTGCTGGTTATGCATCTGTTCAGGTTTTCTATTTCCTCCTGGTTATATTTTGGTAATTTATACAACTCTAGGAATGCATCTCTTTCAGATTGCCTAATTTGTTGGTGTATAGTTGCTCATATGTTCTTATAGATGGGTTTTTTTTTTTCTTTTTTTTTTTTTTTTTGGTGTTGGTTGTGATCTTTCTACTTTCGTTCATGATTTTATTTATTTGGGTACTTTCTCTTTTATTTTTGACATGTCTGGCCAGGGTTTTTTCAATCTTTTGTGAATCTTTCAAAGAACCAGCTCCTACTTTTTTTGATCCGATCTATTGCTCTTTTGGTTTTCATTTCATTGATTTCTGTTCTAACCGTTATTATTTCTCTTCTTCTACTGAGTTTAGGCTCTATTTGGTGTTCTTCCTCCAGCTCCTTTAGGTGTAAGTTTAGGTTGTGTATTTGAGAACTTTCTTGTTCCTTGAGTGAGTATTGTACATTATATATTTTCCTCTGGGACTGCCTTTGCTGTATCCCCAAGATTGTGAACAGTTGAGTTTTAATTTTCATTTGTTTCCATGAATTTTTTAGATTCTTCTTTAATTTTCTGGTTGACCCATTCATTCTTTAGTAGGCCGGTCTTTAGCCTCTATGTATTTGAGTTCTTTTCAACTTGCTTCTTGTGATTGAATTTCAGTTTCAAAGCATTGTGGCCTGAAAATAAGCAGGGAATGATCCCCATCTTTTGGTGCCAGTTGAGACCTGATTTGTGATCAAGAATGTGATCTATTCTGGAGAGTATCCCATGTGCAATAGAGAGGAGTGTGTATTCTGTTGCTTTAGAATGGAATGTTCTGATCATATCTCTGAAGTCCATCTGGTCCAGTGTGTCATTCAAAGCCCTTATTTCCTTGTTGATTTTCTGCTCAGATAATCTGTCCATTGCAGTGAGGGGGGGTTTTAAAGTCTCCTACTGTTATTGTATTATTTTTGATTGGTTTCTTTGATTTTTTTTTTTTTTTGTTAATTGGGTTGTATATTTGGCTGTTCCCATGTTAGGGGGATAAATATTTATAATTGTTAGACCTTATTGTTGGACAAACCATTTAACTATCATATAGTGTCCTTCTTCATCTCTTATTACAGTCTGTGGTTTAACATCTAATATTACGGATAAAAGGAATGCCACCCCAGTTTCCCTTTGATTTTCATCAGCATGATAAATACTCTCCCCTCTTTCAATCTGGAGGTGTCTTGGGTCTAAAATGAGTCTTTTGCAGACAACATATTAATGGTTTTTTAAAAAAATCCAATCTGATACCCTGATATGTCTTTTGATTTGGGCATTTAGCGCATTTCCATTCGGAGTAACTATTAATTTAATGCCACTGTATTACGTGTAAGGTGACTGTTACTGTATATTGTCTCTGTTCCTTTCTGGTCTATGTTACTTTTGGATTTTCTGTTTGATTATAGGACCCCTTTCAATATTTCTTGTGGGACTGGTTTGGTGATGACAAATTCTTTTAGTTTTTGTTTGTCCTGGAATCTTTTTATCACACCTTCTATTTTGAATGACATCTTAGATGCATAAAGTATTCTTGGGTGCATCTTTTTCTCATTTAGCTCCCTGAATACATCATGCCAGTCCTTTCTGGCCCACAGGTCTCTGTAGATAGGTTTGCTGCCAGTCTATTACTTCTACCCTTGTAGTTTACTGACCTCTTGTTCCAAGCTGCTCTCAAGATTTTCTCTTTGTCTCTGAGATTTGTAAATTTCACTATTATATGTTGGGGTGGTGACCTATTTTTGTTGATTTTTAGGGGGGTTCTCTGTGTGTTCTGTATTTTGATGCCTTTTTCCTTCCTCAAATTTGCTATAATTTGTTCCAATATACCTTCTGCTACTCTCTCTCTCCTCTTGTTCTGGGATCCCAATAATTTCACTTTATGATATCACTTATCTCTTGAATTCTCCCCTTGTCTTATGGTCGTTGTTTATCTCTCTTTTTTCCTCAGCTTCTTTATTCTCTATCATTTTGTTTTCTATATCACTAATTCTCTCTTCTGCCTCATTAATCCTAGCAGTTAGAGCTTCCATTTTTAATTGCATCTCATTAATATTGTTTTGATTTTGACTTGGTTATATTTTATCTCTTTTATGTCTCCAGATAGGGATTCTCTAGTGTCTTCTATGCTTGTTATGCACAGCCAATATCTTTATAATTGTTATTCTGAACTCAGTTCCAGCATCTTATTTATGTCCATATTTATTGGATCCATTATTGTCAGTGCTTCCTCTTGCTCTCTTCTTTGATGTTTTTTCTGTCTTTTCTTTCTGTCCAGAGAAGAATAGATGAATGAGAAAACAATGTATTAAAAGTGGCAACAACTACCCTAGAGAAACATACTCCAAACAAATAAGACAGTATCTGAAACTGGGAAAAGAGAAAAAATGAATATAATCAAACCATTGAGTAGAATAGAGCAATATCCTGGATTCTCTGTGTGTTTTGGTTTCTTTTTTTAGAAAATTAAAACCCAGATTTGTAAAGAAAGAAAAACAAATATGTGTGTAGAATATAACTTTAAAACTGGATATTAAAAGACATCAACATGGACAGGACTGAAGGAGGTTATGCTGAGTGAAATAAGCCAAGAAGCGAAAGTCAATTATCATATGGTTTCACTGACTTGTGGAGCATAAGGAGTAACATGGAGGACATTAGGACAAGGAAAGGAAAAGTGAATTGGGGTAAATTAGAAGAGGAGATGAAGCATGAGAGACTGTGGACTCTGAGAAGCAAACTTAGGTTTTTGGAAGGGAGGGGTGGGGAGATAGGTGAGCCTGTTTGTGGGTATTAAGGAAGGCATGTATTGCATTAGAGCACTGGGTGTGGTATATAAACAATGAAATTTTGGACCCTGAAAACCTAAATTAAAAAATATATAAAAAAGAAAAAGTAAAAGACAAGAAAATATAAGCAACAAAAAAGGAACAGGTATAAACAGACAAGGGAACTGAAGTGAGCAATACACTATGCCCTGAATATACTTTGGTCACTTTTGGTCAGTTTGTTAGAAGACACTACATCTCAAAATTGTAAGGAAAAACTTCTATACACAAAAATAAAATTAAATACATCAAAACAATAGACTGTAACTATAAAGATCAAAATTTAAGAAGACTTTATAAAACAAAAAAGGAAAAAATTAATAAAACAAAAGCAGGAAGAACAAGAAAACAATAACAACAACAACAACAACAACAACAACAACAACAACAATAGTATCAACAAGAACCAAAAAGAGAATCTCATCAAAGAGTGAATAGAACCAGAGCCATACACTAGATTGTGGGTGTATTTTCAGAAGAATCTGTATCTCAAAATTGTAAAGAAAGAAAAACATATATATTATATTAATTTATATTCATAAATTATATAACAATAAGATATATAGTTTTATTTTGGGCGAGAATGTAAAAATGAAATTAAAAATTAAGATTAAAAAAGACTTTAACAAGTAGTTGATAAAATAAGAAATTGGAGAAAAAGGAAAGAAAAAATATAAAAAAATTAAAGTTGAAAGACAAAAGGATCATTGGGAAAAATGTTATGAATTCTATGTGCAGAATTCCTCCAGTGCTGGAGTTTTGCAGTTCTCATTAATTGGTAAATTTCATCTTGGCTGCATGTTCTTGCTGATCTTCTTGTGGGAGAGGCCTGTTGCATTGATTCTCAGGAGGCTTTACCCCAGGCAGAATTGTACTGCCTTGCGAGGGGGGCAGGCTAAGTGATCTGCTCTGTTTGCTCTCTGTGGCTTTTCTTTCTTGAAGGCTTTCCACCCCACTTTATTTTTTTATTATTTTTTTATTGTTACTTAAATTTTTTTCCAGTGTTCCAGGATTGGGGCCCCGAGCTTTTGGCTCTGGGCCAGAGATTTGGAGGCCCCCATTTTCATTCTCATCCTGGATCTCTGGCCAATCTCTGGCCCAGAGCCAAAAGCTCGGGGCCCCAGTCCTCCATGAGCCCTCAGAGAAAAGCAGTCAGTGGCTCCTCTCTCCCTTGTTTTTGGCTGCCTCCATACTCACCCAGCCTGTGACAATATTTTTATTTCAGGCACATGACTGCATTTTGAGTCTCCAAACCCTGTAGACTCCTCCTGGGGCTTGTGCCCCTCCCAGGGGAGGAAGATGGGTCTTGCTGGTTCTGCTGCTTGTTGGGCCCCTGTAGAGAGCAGTTGTCCCACTATGCCCAGTGTGTGATTCATGGCAACCCTGAGCTGAGAGCCCACTCTTTGCAGCCAGCTTCCTTGCTCCAATGCCTGGCAGCTGTACTGCACTCAAGCACTTTCACCTGCTTAGCAGCCTGAGTGACATCACTCAGCAGAGCAGACTTCTAAAATTTCTGATTTTGTGCTCCTCTGCTCTATCACTTGTGGGTAGCCAGCTGATGGAGGCTTCCCTCCCAACCCCCGTGGTCTGTCTTCCCCTATATTTCTTTGGATTCACTTCTTCCCAATTACCTTGCAGAAAGAGTTCACTTTTCTATTTGTAGAGTTGTAGGTATTATTCCTCTTTTTTTTTTTTAAAGACTTTATTTATTTGACAGAGAAAAACACAGCTCAAGAGGGAACACAAGCAAGGGGAGTGAGAGAGGGAGAAGCAGGCCTCCCGCAGAGCAGGGAGCCCAATGTGGGCTCAATCCCGGAACTCCAGGATCATGACCTGAGCTGAAAGCAGATGCTTAACTGAGCCATCCAGGTGCCCCAAGTTGCAGGTATTCTTTTCTTAGATCTCCAGTTGAGTTCCAGGGGTTCAGAATGATCTGATAGCTATCTGGCTGAATTCCTGGGACCAGGCAAAATTAAGGTCTCCTACCCCCTCTACCATCATGGACTCCTTGATCAATAAACCTTAATAATGCTGCAGGTGCTGTGTGCTCAGTGCTGCTCACAGACATGGGTCACAATGGGGAACACTTCTTTAGTCACAGGAGAGTGTCTTCCATTTGGCATCTAGATACCTATTATCTTATATTTCAACTAAAAACCAAGCAAAGGGAAATGGGCTCGAGTTGTGGGGAGGGATTATGATTAGCTATAAAATTTTATCTGGAGACTATTGGAATAGATATGGGGATGCTTTAAAATCATCCTTGGAATCTAAAAGGGTGATCTGAAGACACTGTGGCCCCAGATTTGGTTTAGACTTTAGCAGGATATGGTTTAGATGGAGCTTTCAGATTTAATGAACCCAATACATCTAGCTCTCGCCCATCACTGTGTATGTGGGAGGAGAGGAAAGACACTGGCAAGATGGTGGCCTGGTCACAAAGAGAACTGGCTCAAACACTCTTTTATTAGCCATGCCCTGGAGTCTTGACTCTTTGTGGAGGTAAGGTGTGCAGGAGAAAGAACATGGTCTTTGACATAGCAAAGACCCAAGGTCAAATTCCAGCTCTTCTTTTTACTGCTGTAGGAGCTTGGGGCAATTGTCTAACCTCTCAGTCTGCAAAGTAGAATAATAATACTTATGTCAACTCGTTGCTATGGGGGTTAAGTGAAATAAGAGCTGTGCATTACTTGCAGCTCAAACATTCTGTTTCTCTTTCAACCCTCTGTCCATGTAGCCCTAAAGGTTGCACATATTCCTCATATACATATTTACCAGATACTATTTTCTCTTCCTCCAGCCTCTGCTCATGTTCCCTAGTGCCTCCAGAGTTCAAGTCTTAGAACCTGGTGTAGTAGTTTGTGTTGTCTGACAAATTATAATAAGATGATAGAGTTTTTGTATTTTTTAACTTTTAAAAAGATTTTGTTTAAGAGAGATTGAGAGAGCAAGAGCATGATCAGGGGCAGGGGAGAGGGAGAGGCAGACTCCCCACTGAGAAGGGAGTTTGACACAGGGCTGGGTCCCAGGAACCTGAGATGATGACCTGAGCCAAAGGCAGACACTTAACCAAGTGAGTCATCCAGGTGCCCGAAGGATACAAATTCTATAGCAACACTAACATGAGCCACAGTTGTACTTTCTTTCCAGGAATGTTTGCTTGCTGAAAAAAGGAGTCAAGAGAGCCAAGGGAGTCCTATCTTCCCACCCACTTCTCTGATCTAATGTTCCTGATATGGGGCTAGGTCATTCTCGGTGGGCTTTGATTCCAACCAAATGTGATGGAAAGTTAATTTATAAAGGACATTTAGAGAAGGAGAAATCATAATAACCTTTACCACTGGGATGCTGTTGTTTTCCTACTACCTTTTCATTTTGACAAACATCAAACCTATAGAAAGTTACAAAAAGAGTAGCATTAACACTCCTTTATCTTTCACTGAGGTTGAACAGTTAATATTTTGGCACATTTGCTTGCTCTCTCCGTGTGTGTGTGTGTGTGTGTGTGTATGAAATACGGTCCATAGTTTACTAATTATTCAATTTTTATAGTAAAATGTTTCTCCCTGATCCAGTTGTAATCCAGGGCTCTGCATTGCATCTGATTGTCATGTCTCTTTATTCTCTTTTACTGTGCAACAGGTCTTCAGCCTGCTATTCCTGACATTGACAGTTTTGAACATACAGGTCAGTTGTTTTACAGAAACTCAACTTTCTTTTGCAAACTTTTGTGGATTGATCATTTTTTTTAAATTTCAAATTTTTATTTAGATTCTAGTTAGTTAAGACATACGGTAAAATTGGATTCAGATATATAATTTAGTGATTCATTTCTTAAATCTAACACCCTGTGCTCATCCTAGGTGCCTTCCTTAAAACCCATTATCCATTTAGTCAGTCCCTACCCACCTTCCTCCAGGAACCCTCAGTTTGTTCTCTGTCACTAGGAGTCTCTTATGGTTTGCCTCTCTCTCTGTTTTTATCTTATTTTATTTTTCCTTCCCTCCCCCATGTACATCTCTATTGTTTGCTAAATCCCACATATGAACAAAATCATATGGTCTATTTCTTTCTATGACTGACTTATTTTGGTTACAATACTAAGCTCTAGTTCCATCCACATCATTGAAAATGGGATGATTTCATTCTTTTTGATGTCGAGTAATATTCTATTGTGTACACACACACACACACACACACACACATACACCTCCATCTTCTTTATTCATCATCAGTTGATGAGTATATATGTGAGTGAATGATGATTATGAATGAATGATGTGATTCATCATAAGAATCAATGATGTGATTATGACATATGAATGAATGATGTGTAGAGGATGGAAGAAGAAAAAAAGTGATATCTGCAATGAAAGAATGATACATATATCTATCTATATAATCTATATCTATACCATATATATGTATATATATATATATCTTTTTATTCATTAATCAGTTGATGGAAATTTGGGCTCTTTTCCTTATTTTTCTTAAGTTTGGGCTTTTTTCCTTATTTTTCTTAAATTTGGACTCTTTTCATAATTATTAATAATGCCGGTAAAAACATCAGGGTCTGGGTTCCCCTTTGAATCAGTATTTTTCTATCCTTTGAGTAAATACCTGGTTGTACAATTGTGGGATCAAAGGGTACTTCTATTTTTAATTTTTTAATGAACCTCCATATTATTCCCCAGAGTCGCCGCACCACTTTGCATTCATACCAACAGTGTAAGAGGGCTCCCTTTTCTCCACGCCCTCTCCAACACCTGTTCTTTGCTGTGTTGTTAATTTTAGGCATTCGGGTAGGTGTGGGGTGGTATCTCCACATGGTTTTGATTTGTATTTCTCTGAGGATAAGTGCTACTGAGCATCTTTTCATGCATCTGTTAGCCATCTGGATGTCTTTTTTGGAAAATCTTCTGCCCATTGTTTGATCAGATTATTTACTTTTGGGGTGTTGCATTTGATAGGTTCTTTATAGATTTTGGGTACTAACCATTTAACAGATATATCCTTTGCAGATATTCTCCCATTCTGTAGGTTGTCCTTTAGTTTTGTTGATTGTTTCCTTTGCTGTGCAAAGACTTTTATCTTGATGAGCCCCACTAATTCATGTTTACTTTTTTCCTTTGCTTCTGAAGACCTGTCTGTAAGGTTTTGCTATGCCTCAGGTCAAAGTGGTTACTGCCTATGCTCTTCTCTAGGATTTTGATAGTTTTCTGTCTCACATTTAGGTGTTTCACCAATTTTGACTTTATTTTTGTGTATGGAGTACAAGTATTGTCCAGTTTTATTCTTCTGCATATTGCTGTCCAGTATTCCTAACACAATTTGTTGAAGAGACTGTCTTGTTTTCATTGACTATTCTTTCCTGCTTTGTTGAAGTTTAGTTGACCATAAAGTTGTGGATCTACTCTGTCCCACTGATCTAGGTGTCTTTTTTTTTTTTCTTTTTTTTTGTCATGCAAGTCTGCAAAATTGCCTTCCCTGGGGTGTCCATGCCTGGCCCACGGGGTGGAGAGAAGTGGGAGAGAAAAGCAGCAGAGGAAAGGGGAGAAAAAAAAGGAAAAGAAAGCAGTGGAAAAAAAAGACTCCGCGCCACTGATTTTGCTGAGTTCCTTTGTGCCGCAGGGGGCGGGCACTCTTTCTGCGGATCCCCACTCCCCAGGCTTCAGTGGTGGAAAGGTAGACTCCGCCGCCTGTCTCTCTGAGTTCCCTCACGCTGCGGGGCACTCCCTCTCCCTGCAGATCCCTGCAGTGGTGGAAAAACGGACTCTGCGCCACTGGCTCTGCTGCATTCCCGGTTCGGTTCTGCCTCCCCTGAATCAGACCATAATCTGCTGTTTTTCCCTGAACACAGAGCGCTTTCATGCTGGGGTATTTGCTTCCAATGGTTCAGCTCTGCGGGCTTCCTCCCCCACACCCCTTGTCTCTGGGGGTAAGCCTCCCATGGCTCTCACTTTTCTCTACCTCTTTGCCGATGGTCCTTGTCCCCCGTGGTGATCCAGAAGTGCGAAATATCACATTTCAGGCTGATTTCATGGGTGCTCACAGTGTTCCTATAGTGTTTTTTGCAGAAATTGAGCTCACTTCAGGGGACTCCCCAAAATACAGTTACCTGGACTTCCACCATCTTCCAAGCAATTAGGTGTCTGTTTTTATGCCAGTATCACACTCTCTTGGTGACTATGGCTTTGCAATATAGCTCAAAGTCCAGAATTGTGATACTTCCAGCTTTGCTTTTTGTTTTCAAGACTACTTTGGCTCTTTGGGGTCTGTTGTGGTTGCATACTAATTTTAGGATTCTTTGTTCTAGCTCTGTAAAAAAAGCTGGTGATATTTTGATAGGGATTGCCTTAAATGTGTAGATTGCTTTAGGTGCCATAGACATTTTAACAATCTTCTTCCAATCCATGAGCATGATTTTTTCCACTTATTTGTGTCCTCTTCAATTTCTTTCATATGTGTTCTATAGTTTCAGAGTACTGATATTCCAAAATCATAAGATACCTTGGAATAAACATAGACTGATCAATTTTATCATTAGATTCAGGTACCTCATGTACGTGGAATCATACAATATCATCCTTTTATGACAGGCTTATTTCACTTGGCACAATGTCTTCAAGGTTCATCCATGTTGTAGCTGATGTCAAAATATCCTTCCTCTTTACAGCAGAATAATATTCCATTGTGTGTTTGGCTCACATCCAGGTTATCTGTTTATCTACTTGAGGCAGACCTGCAGCCTGATCACTCATATGATGCCCCTCTGCAAGGTATGGAGTGCCATGATCCTCTCTCAAAGTGAGGGACTTGTGTTAATGTCATGGTCATCGACGCCATCTTTACTTGCCTTTTGTTCTTGCCTGTTCAACTATCAAACTAAGTTTATTCACAAACTTTCATCTCTCCTTACCCTCACTCATGCTATGTGTTTATGACACTTTCCTTTATAGCAGAAATTAGTAGTTAATAATGATAACCTGCATAGTTACACTCTGATTAAGACTATATCAATACCAATATGCATTATAGTTTAAATGTAGTTAATTAAAGTTTCCATGACCACCCTTCACCTTTTGCCTGCGTGACCACTCTCTGCCTTGCACAGCCAGGGGATAGGACATTCCATTGAGATATGATCAGACAGAACCAACTGTCACCTACATACAGCTAGATTGATGTGACTGCCAGCAGACCAGGGTCTGTTTCTGCCCATGATTGATTGTTCCATAGATTAGGTATATTCTGTTGTAAGTTTATGTCCCCTGAACAGTGCCAATTTCATGGAAAAATTTATGATTGGAAACTTAAAAGAAATCTGTATATTCTCTTACAAAACTCTTTGATTACCCTTCCTTTGAAATGATCTGTAACCACATGCTTTAAATAAAGAACCTCGAAACACAGTTTTCAGGAGATCTCCATACCACTCTTTGAGTCCAGTCTCCTCATTTGGAGTCACAGATGCAGTCTCCACCTTCTGGACCTTGACTGGTGCTGGTGCTGGCTCCCTGCATCTACTTACATGAGCTACCTTGATTAGTCAAATTCAAAGGGACTCAAAGTAGAATGGTGGTTAAGAGGGGCTATGGAGAGGGAAGAATGGGGAAATACTGCATAATAGATAGAGAGTTTCAGCTGAGGAAGATGATCAAGTTATGGAGATGAATGGTGGTGAGAGTTGCACAACAATGTGAAGGGGAATCTGTCTTGGACCACACATTTTAAAGATACACCACCTACTATGATCACATTCTAAAATCTGCTTGCTTTCCTTTTCTCTGTAGCACTTATTGAAAATCTAATACCATATATATATATATATATATATATATATATACTAATATGTTTATTTTTTGTTTCCTACTGAAAAAATGTAAGCAACATGAGTGGAGGATGATTTGTTTTTTTCTTTTATTTATAGTACTAAATAAATAGATTATTTGTTGAATTAATAAATGACAGACCATGTTTGGACAGTCTTTTAGAGAAGGCAGAAACAAAAAGAGAAAATGTGAAAATTACATATTTCATTTGATTTTGTAAACTATTTATTCTTACCCTTGAACACAAGAGTCAACCCCAGTTTTCATGGTGGCTTTCATTCTGTTTCCTGTTTCCTACATTTTTCTGAACTGTTTCCACTATGGAAGTGCTGGTTACACATGCACCACGCTTAGTACTATTTCAAACTCTTACCCCAAACTCAAAGCCTCTACTCTTGTATTCCTGACTGGCCCCTACCAGAGTCCAGGGGTGCTTGAGTTAGGACTTCAGAAACTCTGGGAAACACCAGCTATCCAAAAGACTTTAGACTTGTTTGTTTTGGAGCCACTGGTTTGAATGGCTCTGGAGCTTCTTGTCTTGATATTTTAAGGAGGACAGGAGTATTTATATACTTTGGGATCAAGAAAGAGCTGTGCTTAGATATAGAGGATTAATATAATCTCTGGAGATGTTGTGTTTACAGTTCATGTCTCTGAAATTTTGAGAAATTGAAAACAATTATTTAGTGGCATCATTAGCCTTCCTCTCAAGTCTTCATCAAACTTTTAGCAAAGCAATTGATACCCAAACTCTCTCTGAAGCTACTCAGTGGAGGCCACAGGCCAACTTCCTGATTGGCTGGAGTATTCACTCCCTACCATGGAAACAAGTGGAAGTTACTGCCTTGGGAAAATATTTTGAAAAGGAAAGGTCCAGAATGAGGTCAGTACCATTCTTAGAGACAGAGGAGTGAACACAATGACATCCAAGACTAAGGAGAGTAGGTGGGGCTCGCTGGGAAAGCAAGGCAGCCTGCTCTTCAAGGAATGGATTGTTGGACCTGACAGGAGTTCTTTCAGGAAATATGGGATGGAACTTTTGTTTTGGAATTGGAAGGAGCTCAGAGACTAAGAGAAACACAAGGAGGAAGGTGGATCAAAGGGGAGCCAGGGAATTACTGAATCCATAGAAGCTGGCTTCCTGTTCCCTGGCCCTGTCTGCAATTCTTTAAGCAGCTTCCCTGAGCAAGCACCTCTTTTGGGAGAGACTGTTTCCTAATGAAACTGAGATTCACAGACCTAGTTCCCTCCTCAGGACACTCTTGAAATACATGATGGTGCATGATCTCGTCTCCTGTTTACACCTCTGTTTGGCCCTTTCTCTCTTTTCAAAAACAAAACAAAACAAAACAAAATTTCTTCAAGGAATATCAAGTTATAGTAGTTATTCAATACATTTATCTATTCATTTTCTGTGTCCTAAATGCCTCTTTTGGTTGCTTGCTACAATTAGGAGCAGATCCTTGTCCTGTGTAGGGAGGGTCAGAGATGGGACTGTGGATTCCAGAATGAGGAGGTATTTAGATCCTGGCCCTGCCCTCTGGAAGCTCATAGACTATAAAGGAATTTCAGGAACACACTCAGGGCACAAGCTGACAGGTAAGGAAAATTACTTTCAGCTGACCATCAGGATGTGCAGTAAGTCTAGTCAGAAGGGGAAAGGTTGTAGAATAGGGCTGAGAGAGGCTGAGGGTCAACACTGGGCAGAAAGGAGAGAGGAGGGAGTCCCTGGCAGGGAAGGTCACTTACCCAGGCCACAGATTCATCCCAGGAAGGCTAAGTCAGTATGTAAGGAGTTGAATTAGGAAGGAGGTGATGTATCTGAGGGTAGAGGGAGAATTAAGATGGGGATCTGAGAGCTGAGTCAAAGAATTTGGACTGAATATAAACCATCAGAATAATGGAGGATTATCCCATTAGAATGGGCATATCTGAACATGGTGCTTGAGGATGATGTTTCTTTGCATTGTTAAAAGCTGGATTTGTGGTAGACTTTCTCAGTATTCCCAATCATGAGTGTGCTTTCTCTTCTATATGTTTGGTGTTCATTTGCTTGTTCTGCTTGTACCTGTTAGAGTCATAAAACATGATGATTTAATTCCCAGAAGTTTTGTTCTTTGGGTTGCTTCTCTTGTATCTTGGTACTTTGTCTGTAGACCTATTTTCCCTCATGTTCAGTAAAAAGTGGGAGGAACGCAAGGACGACGCTGCACAACATAGTGGAGGGAAACATATTATCAGTCTCTGACCCATTTAGATGGTCCTCCTCTAGGATTCCTGCCTAGGATACATGTGTGGACTTAAGAAGTATGTATGATCTTTTTTTGAAGTGACCAACATCAGAGGGGTCTGTGATTCAACAAATCTTGAGAACCACTGTTGTGTCTTTGTTGAGTGGTAGGTGGTCTGGTAGGTTCCCACAGAGAAAAATGTGACAGAAGCATCCTTAGTGCCAACTATAAAAGCCTCCAAGGACAGTCAAAGGGGCTGAGAGAGGAATTGGGAAAAGGAAGCTGAGTTCAGAGGAAACTAGCATGAGGAGTGCCCCGTCTTTCCTGTTTTCCATCTGCATTCTAGCGGGTATTCCTTCTTTGCATTCTCCATATCCTGGCGATTACAGAATTCCACTTCACTTTTCAGTTTCAATCTACTGAATGTCTGCCATTTCTCAGGCTCTGTTCCAGGTGCTCTGAGAACATAGTCTCCTGTAATCCTGTGTTGAACCTGCAGTGCACAGAGTGGAGCGAGTCATTCCTTCAGTCATGGCGTGTTCACACCATCACTTCCTGTCAGATTGCCTTTCTTTCTTTCTTTCTTTAATTTTAATTTAATTTTTAATATGTCCATTTAGCCCCTTTTCAATGCATTTTAATATCTTGTTTTCATCCTTATCTCTATTCACATTTCCCTTCCTCTCTGGAGGCACTTGCTTTAGTGTATTTAACAAATGATCTTCCAGTCCATGTTCTCTATTTGGTTTAGATACATTCTACATTCAACCAGTAGAGTGCCCAATTCTGTGTGCATTTTTAATTCCACTAAGATTGTGCTTCAGGGTTGTGCCCCAGTGACACTCCCATCAGCAGCATGTGATAGTTTGTATCTTCTTATGGGATTCTCATGTTGATCCAGTGAGGGAAGTCAAGTAATGTTCCTAGTGAATGAGAAGACTGAGGCTTAGGGAGATGAAAAAAAATACCTGAGTTCATGTCCTCACAAGAAGGGCCCGGCCTCCTATCCAGCATTTCTGACCAAGTGTTCATTGTTCTTATCTCTGTAGTACCAAGCACTTATTGTTCCAGATGAGGCATCTGTAGACAAAGATGTTATTATTATTATTATTATTGTATTGAGCCTTGCATTTCTAGATGCCTGGTCCAACTCAGTAAGCCTAGGAACACCCATGAGTTAGCACCAGCATGGATGATAATGTCTAATTAGAGTCCTAGCATTTCACTGTGAATCATATGGAATAAAACTGTTTTCATTGTCTCATGAGGGCTAGCTAACAAGCTCGAATTTTAGTGGATGATTTTGAGCCTGCATATTTATAAACACTGATTGATTTTCAGTGTTTGGTTACTTTGGACAACTTTTAATATTAAGTAGTAGGTAGATGATATTAAGTCCATATTGTTTCCTAGACTCTGAGCTATATACTTACAGACATCATTTCACTTACTCTTCACAACTGCCCTGTGAGTGTTTTACTTTTACTCCTATTTGACTGTTGTGGAAAATAAGCTTGTTGAGGTAAATTGATTTGTCCAAAGTAACCAGGTGTGAATTTGAGGTATGATATGAACCTGAGCAGTCTACCTGTAGAACCTTACTCCTAGCTACTCAATTGTGCTGCCTTCCTGTGACGGAAGCTTTTAGAATCTCATCCTCTTGAGCTTGAGGATATTTTCTTGTCAGTTGGGGTGGTTTAGAGCAGTCATGGGAAGTACAGGGCTTGTGGACAAGAATCCCTAGAGGGAGAGGATCTAAAATTTGAAAATATCCCCAGATGTGTACGTTATGCCTCCCTTTGTCCCCCCAAGTGAGATCCCCTGACTTAGGACATCTTACCTGGGCCATAGGGCTGAGCATGATGCCTTCAAAAAGTAAGGATTCTCTAACTGGGTGTGGGTGTTGGTTGCCCATAACCCCGGGCAGCCTGATACTTTTAAAGAAATGTCCTCAAAGGCAAATGTTTCTTTATCTCCCTGTGTGACTCATACCTGCCATGAATGATGCACAGTCAAGGTTTTATCACAGTTGACTTGCCCTTCACAGTATCCATTTTTCTCACCTTCCACGAGGAAGGTAATACCATGTATATCTCTAACTGAGCCCTAATTATAAAGATTGCTTGGCTACAAATTATGTATCTCAATGTGCAATAGATAAGAATTCTGGATTATGGCCTCTTTCAGTTTTCTCTTCACAGCACAACAAATATTTATTGAGTACCCATCTCACAGTCTGACAGAAAAGACCAGCAGCTGACCTGGAATTTGGATACATTAAGATCAATGACACATGGGGCAAGCCTGGTGCTAGGAGAGCACATCAGAAGGGAAGCATAAGCATCTGGGAAGGCTTCCTGAGGAAGCAACTGCTGAGCTGTGAACTGAAAGAGAAGTGAGGGTAGCTAAGTGAAGGGACCAAGAGGCAGCAGAAGCAAGGGAAGAGTGTGAGTGTGAAATTTCACAGCTGGAGCAGGAACTGGGCAGGGGTTGAGGCTGGAGGAATAAGCACAGGTCAGATTATGAACAAAGGAAGGAGTATCAAGGAAGGGCAGTGTGGAACCATGGAAGGGTATGAAGCCTGGTTGTGGGTTGGAGACACCTCAAATAGTATAGCAAGATTCTATAAGTTAAGAATTGACACTCATTATCTATCTCCTGTGCTTGTTTATTAATAGTAGCATTGGAACTTGTGAGTGGCAAATAAGGAGTCTCGATGGATTTGCAGACAGAACGTCAGGCCCAAAACCTAAGTGTTCTTTTTCATTATCTACAGAGTAGACTTTCCAATTTTGACTTGATATTTCTGCCTTTAAAAACTTCTGAGAACATTCATAAAATTCTTTTAAGACTGAAGCATGAGTAAGGAGGAGAGTGGTGCCTGCCTGAGCTTGTTTTCTCTGTTCTCCACTTCTCACCTCCTGGGCATTGCTGTGAATTGTTCATCCAGAGCCCTGTTTCCCTTAAGGAGGGGACCATTTGAGTAGGAGCAGGGGAGAGGGGTGCAATGGAATCACACACAGGATTCCTTCATTAAGAAAACATTCAGACAACAGTTTAAATGAGTAAAAATAACTCCTTGTGAAAAGCTGATTGGGAGTTACAAGTGAGTGTTTTATTTATTTATTTTTATTATTATTTTTTATTATTTTTTATTTTTATTATTTTTTCTACAAGTGAGTATTTTAATACAAGCTCACAGAGCAGCGCAGATTCTCCAGGCCCCTGGCAGCTGACATCACAGATGGGGCAGGGTGTGTCTAGAGCACAGTGTGGTCACTGAGGAGACTGCAGAAGTGATTTCACCTTCTCTCCTGGAACCCAGAGAGGAGGAAACAGAAGGAATTGTTTTGTTTGAGAGCAACTGAGCTAAGTGACTCATTTCTTTTTTCCCTACTTATCACACTGTCATACTGCAGACATAAAAAAAGGTAGTAAATTCTTATCTGGATGCATTGGATGAAGTTTAATGAATGTCAGACTTCACAACATAGACTTTATGGCCATTCTCTCTTTTCAATCATGGATCATGGGTTGGCTGCTGCCCACATCTCTCCAGTGTTTCCTTCCCAGGAAGCATGGTCCTTTCCTTCTTGCAGGTGGTTATGAAGACCCTGCCCCTTTCTCCCTCTTCCTCTTTGTTCTCAGTACCCTGTGGGCCTAGGTGGGAAAGGGATGGGGTGGAATATATATCCTTGTCCATCACTACAGTTAAATGCATGATGCAGAATGAGGAAAAGGGAGCCAAGTGATTCTAACCTTGGGTAGCAGATTCTGGGTTCAAGAGTTTTAAGACTGAGAGATTAATATTTGTATTTAAACTCTGATGATATATATCAAGAATGGGTCTGTAATTGCAAAGGGGCATCTAGTTTATGAATTAATGTGCATAACTCATGCTCAAGCAGCACATACACATCCTGCATTTGAATTCTTGTACAATACAGCCATGCCCTGTTTTGTCTTACTGCCTAATTAGCACAGGAAGCTACATGACTTATGAGCTCAAATGGATTTATGTCCTGTGGTACATAAGAAAGGCAAATGTTGGGGTGCCTGGGGACTCAATTAGGTAAGACACTGACACCTGGTACCAGTTTAGGTCTTGATCTCAGGGTTGTGAGTTTGGGTCTTGAGTTGAGCTCCATGCAGGGCATTGAGGCTGCTGAAAAATAAAATTAAAAAAAAGCAGAATGTTGGGAGGTATTTAGTACTTTTCTAGAGGAAAGCAGGATTAATTTTTCTGTGATGTCTTCTGGTGTCAGGTTCTATAATTCTTGCGATGCAACAAGTTACATGTGGCCTTTGATTTTTGGTTGATTGGTTGAGCACCATTGTTTAGCAAATATTTATTGTTTCCATAGGCATTCTGGAAGGATAGCACGTACCCAAATAAATATGAAACGGCAGCTTTGAAACCTGAGCAATGGACCACTCCAGTCCAACGTGGCTTACCTCAGTGTCACTTAACCAAATCCAGCACTCTTGGCTATGTGGGCTTGCTACAGCTCTCTGATCCTTAGAATCTTCTTCAAGTCCAGCTAGGATGCTGCGTCATGCACTTCGCAGATTTGGTCACAGGCTGGTTCGCAGACGTGCAGTGGAGAAAGAAGTGTATGAGTTCGATATTGGCATAAATATGAGCACTCTGGATTTAGTGGCCCTGGGTGTGGGCCGCACAGTGGGTGTTGGTTTATACTTCCTGGCAAATGAGGTGGCCAGCAATCAAGCAGGACCATCCATTGTGATCTGCTTTTTAGTGGCTGGCCTAAATTCACTGCTGACTGGGCTGTGGTATGCAGAGATTACTGCTCGGGTTCCCCATTGTGACTCGGCATATCTCTACACTTATGTCACTATGGGTGAACTCTGGGCTTTCATCACTGGCTGGAACCTCATCCTCTCCTTTGTTGCTGATGCATTCATTGTGATCCAGGCCTGGACCTTAACTTTTGACATCATGATTGGGAAGCAGATCTCTGAGACCCTGCCTGAGAGTATCCCACAGTATGTTCCCCAAGTCATGGCAGACAATCTACGCTATTTTTTTGTCATCTTTCTGTTTTTGTTGATGAAACTGCAATCTAAGAGTTGGGCTGTGTTCTTCAGAGTTTTCAAACTCTTCACGTTGTTGAAGCTTTTGGTTCTCAGTTTTGTCTTCATCTCTGGCTTCATGAAGGGGGACCTACACAACTGGAAGCTCACAGAAGAGGACTACATACAGGCAGGACTCAATGCTACCTCTAGCTTGGGCCCTCTGGGCTTTGGAGGATTTGCCCCTTTTGGCTTCCAGGGAATTCTCCGTGGATCAACTACCTGTTCCTATGCATTTATAGGTTTTAGCATTATTGTTACCAGAGTCAAAGAGTTACACAATCCCAAGCATTCCATCCCCATAGGCATTGTGATTTCACTGCTCATCTGCTTTTTGCTGTACTTTGGTGTCTCTGCAGCACTGACACTCATGGTTCCTTACTACCAGCTTCGACCTGGGAGCACCTTGCCTGAGGCATTTCTCCATATTGGCTGGGTCCCTGCCTATTATGTTGTAGCCTTTGCAATTTTCTGTAGTATTTTTGTCAGTGCCCATTGGGGATTTATGTTCCCCATATGTAGGGTGATATATATGATGGCAGATGATCATCTCCTGTTTCCTTTTCTTGCCAGGATCCATACTGGCAGATATGCCCATATTGTGTCCACTCTGATCTTGGGCTCTGTCATAGCAATCATGGCATTGTTTGGACTCACTGATCTTCTGGACCTCAGGTTAATTGGGACCCTGATATCTTATTCCCTGGTAGCTATGTGTGTTCTCATCATCAGGTATCAGCCTGAGAGGAGGAAGGAGGAAAATGAACCAGAAGTGCAGGAAGACAGTGAGGAAAATGAAGCAGAGAGGCAACTGGAGAATGGGGGAAATGAAGTGCAGATGCAGGAGGAGACTGCACCTGTAGCAGAGCAGCTGACTCTAAGGAGACTATTTTTTCCAGGCTGTCCCACCCCCACTCCACTCTCTGGCCGGGTAGTCTATGTTTGCTCCTCACTGCTTGCTCTGCTGCTGACTCTCCTCTGCCTGGTGCTGGCTCACTGGCCAGGTGTGCTTTCTGGAGACCCAGGGCCAATCACAGTGGTTGTGCTACTCCTGGTGCTCATCATGGGCATCACTGGGGTCATCTGGAGACAGCCACAGAGCTCCACTCCCCTTCCCTTTAAGGTCCCTGCTCTGCCTCTCCTCCCACTCCTGAGCATCTTTGTGAACGTTTGCCTTATGATGCAGATGTCAGGTGGCACCTGGCTGAGATTTGGTGTCTGGATGCTGATTGGGTTTGCTATCTACTTAGGCTATGGGATCCAGCAAAGCCTGAATGCTAATCCCACTGAAAGGCCTAAAGTATAGACTCAGCAGTGCCAGTACATACTCCATTTGACATCAAACCTGAATTTAGTCTGGGTCCCTACACAATAATGGGGAGTAGATTGAACACATGGAAAGTTAGGACTCCTATGAGATATTGGGTGAGGAACACTAATAGAGCTCTGCATTTATGGTATAGTGAAGGATGTGTCTTTGTTCTTCCCTTTTATTTTTTTACTTTCTACTTTTTTTTTTGAGATTTTACATATTTATTTGACAGAGAGAGACACAGGGCAAGAGGGAACTTAAGCAGGGGGAGCAACAGGCAGAGGGAGAGGCATGTTTCCTGCTGAGCAGAGATGACCCGGGATCATGACCTGAACTGAAGGCAGATGCTTAACAGACTGAACCACCCGGGCACCTGTACTTTCTACTTTTCACTGGTGTCTATAGATGCATACTGGCTTTTTACAAAATTAGTATTAAAAAAGACTTGAAAAATGTGTATTCTTTTTCTTTGGTTAACTATCCACAAGGGAAGGAGGTGCCTAGCTGGCTCAGTCAGTACAGCATAACTCTTAACCTCAGGTTGGTGAGATTGAGCTCCACATTGTAGAGATCACTTAAGTAAATATCCTGTAGCAGAACTACTGAATCATATGGTAGTGCTGTTTTAAATTTTTTGAGGAGTCTCCACACTGTTTTCCATAATGCTTGCACCAAATGACTTTGTCGCCAACAGTGAACGAGG
The DNA here is from genome assembly GCA_004023965.1 of Spilogale gracilis. Taxonomy (NCBI): domain Eukaryota; kingdom Metazoa; phylum Chordata; class Mammalia; order Carnivora; family Mephitidae; genus Spilogale; species Spilogale gracilis. The sequence goes on along the minus strand of PITA01017189.1, from coordinate 12,553 downwards.
GTTCCTGGTTCTCCATATGTTTGGCAACACTTGTTAGTCTTGTCTTTTTGATTTTAGCCATCCTGACAGGTATAAAGTCACATCTGATTGCACTGTTTAAAAAGAGCTTAATAAAAAAAAAAAAAAAAAAAAAAAAAAAAAAAAAAAAAAAAAAAAAAAAAAAAAAAAAAGGGACGCCTGGGTGGCTCAGTTGGTTAAGCCACTGCCTTCGGCTCAGGTCATGATCCTGGAGACCCGGGATCGAGTCCCACATCGGGCTGCCTGCTTGGTGGGAAGCCTGCTTCTCCCTCTCTCACTCCCCCTGCTTGTGTTCCCTCTCTGGCTGTGTTTCTCTCTGTCAAATAAATAAAATCTTTTAAAAAAAATAAATAAAAAAAAAATAAAAAGAGCTTAATATATTTAATTTTTTTAAGTTCAGTTAACCAATATATTTTGATTATTAGTGATGATTAGTGATGGTAAGCATCTTTTCATATGTCTGTTGGCCATCTGTGTGTCTTCCTTGGAAACATATCTATTCAGGTCCTCTGCCCATTTCTTAATTGGATTTTTTATTTTTTTGGTATTGAGTTGAATAAATTCTTTATGTATTTTGAGTAGTAACTTCTTACTGATATACCAATTGCAAATATCTTCTATTCAGTAGGTTGCCTTTTTTGTTATTGATGGTTTCCTTTTCTGTGCAAAAGCATTTTTGTTCCATGAATTTGAAAAAGATATATGCACCCCTGTGTTTATTGCAGCATTATTTCCAATAGCCAAGATATGGAAGTCACCCAAGTGTGCATCAATAGATGAATGGATAAAGAAGATGTGGTGTACATGTATATCCAATGGACTATTACTCAGCCTTAAAGAAGAGTGGAATCTTGCCATTTGTAACAGCATGGATGGACTGGGTGGGTATAATACTAATTGAAATATGTCAGACTGAGAAAAACAAATGCCACATGTTTTCACTGTTATGTAGAATTAAAGAAATTAGAAAAATTAATATGAAAAAAGAAAAAAGAGAGACAAAGATCAATACCAAAATAAAATAAAATAAAAGAAACCCAAAACACAACAGCTTAGACTGCTAAACAAAGGGAAGAAACTCATGGTTGCCAGGGGAGATGGGTAGGGGAATGGGCAATTTAAATAAAGGAAATTAAGAATACACCAATCTTGATGAGCATGGAGGAATGTGTGGAATTTCTGTGTGGAACACTGTATGTTCATTATACTTATGTAAAAAATTAAAGAAACTAGAAAAAAAGACACCCCTCCAAAAAGATGAAATATGAGACCCTTATATTCTAATACAAAGGGTACAGCACAGCTGTAACACAAGTAGAAAGTGTTGTCGTAAGTGATATACAGATCAAGTGTCTTGGGAATTCATGGTGGCAGACGATCATTTGTAGCTGACACAGAGGTGAGGGTTGATGGTGAAATCAGAAGACACTTTGTAGAGGGATGGCTTTTGAGTTGGCTCTCTTCAGGGATGGCATTTGTCCCATCTGGGTGGCAGGGAGAGAGTGTAGGCAGTGAGAGCACCAGGAGGAAAGGCACAGGGAAATGTAGCCGTGTTCCGAGCACACTCTGTGTACCTTAAGGCTTGTCTGTGGAAGGGGACAAGAGAGCTTGCACAGGGGGACTAGGTCCAGAGCTTTCTCCTGAGCACAAAGCACTTTGGCTTTGCACCTACTTTCCAGGCTGAAAATCCCTGGGTTGGAATTTCTCTTAGGGAAATCTTCATTCTTGGACTTCAAAGTTTCTCTGCTATTGTCTGGTTTGGTCCTTTGCTCAGAAAGTGTGCATCTGAGATCCAAGTGTCCTGGGTTCTCGTCCTGTTTCCACCACCAACTAGCAATGTGACCATGGGCAAGTCGCTCAGTTTCTTCTATGCTCTACTTACTTATATGTAATAGGTCAGAACTCATCATTTCTAAAGTTATGTTTATGTACAAAGTTATAGGATTTCCTCTGGTTTTTCTGTCCTGTTATTCTCTTAACTAGTTCTCTCTCCTGCATGCAATCTGAGTCTGTATCCTGCCCATTTTTAACCACAACACACTGTTGGAGCTGTAGAGGTCCAACAAATAACACCCCATTTCCCCCTCCTGTGTTTGGAACCTATTGATAATCATGACAGAGAGACAGATGAAGAAACCATCAGCTGTAGATCTGCAGCCTACTTGGTTTGTTAATCTGTCATCACTGCATTTGACAGACTTCTCATCACAAGTAGTGCTGAGTGTCCCCGGCCGACCACCACAGGAGAGGGACTTTTTTAATTAGTTTTTCTCCAGGATGAGCATGGCTGTCTCACTTGGGCGTGGAATGCCTCAGATGGGATCCTGCCCAGAAACAGGGAATGCACGGAATGAACTCTTAAAATTTTTGTTATTCCATGAATGCTCCAGTCAACACTTTACGTGAGAGGCTGGGGTAGATGTGTGGTGTATGTAAGGTGGTGAGGCATGGGGGTGATGAATGACAAAAGAACAAATATGATCTTAGTAGACCACTGAAATCTGCTGTCAGTTCTCCTAACTCTCCTAAAGAATATACTGCACATCAGGATTCAAATAGAGTTTAGGATTACAGGTCCTTTCTCTCTCCGCGTATTCCTCTTGTGTCATAGGAGATTTTAAAACCCCCTAAGGGAAGGGAACATCTCCCTTATGTATTACCTTTGTCTATGTCCACAGCCCCACAACGATGATGATGATTACGTAGCTATGATTTCCTGAGTACTCCAACACTTTACATAACCACCTATTCCATACAATGTTGAAGGAGGTGAGGGTTGTTGTGCTCACTTTACAGAAGTTGAAAGGAAGGCTCAGAGAGGTTAAGTCATTTGCGCACAGTGAGTTGTGAAGCTTGGATTTGTGCCAAGTTTGGTCAAATTTCATGCCTGTAACCCGTGAGCTATACTATGCGTGGAGTAGTGGCTCAGGAGGGATCATAGGATCACTGAAGCTTGATGGCACAGAGGTAACTGAAGGGCAGTGGGTAATTCCCAATAGTGAACAATGAAAAAACCAATTTCTGTAAATGTAGTGGCATGTAGTCAGAGACACACTTAGTGACACATGCAGCTCAAACTTCAACCCTCTTTCCTGCATCTTCATTGGACTCGCCCTGCAGTCAGGAGCTGGGAAAGGGGACGAGTCTGGGTGCATGGGGTCATAAAGCTTCTCATTGTAAGTCATGTGTGTGTACCAAAAAGATGGACATTTGTGTTTGATTTTGAGTAGAAATATCCATCGAGGAGTGGGGTATTTTTCTCTTGGTATGTCCACCAACATGGGCATATTTGTTACACCTTTTAGGTATGATGTGCGTGTGTGTGTGTGTGTGTGTGTGTGTCTGTGTGTGTGTGTGTGTGTGTGTGTGTGTGTAGGTACACAAACCCTGAAGGAGTTCAATCAGCACTAAAGGACCAGCTGGCTTCCACCCCTGGCCATGGTTGGTGTGTTTCTACCAAACTCTGATACTTCTTTTTCATCACCTCTCAAGGAAACCTTAATGAGTCTACCTCTGGGAAGTTCATGGCTAAGATCCTGGGCTGCCGTGAAGCCCCATACATGTGCTACAATCAGAAGAGGTTCAAGGAGAATAGAAACAGCAGCCACACGGAAATCCCTCCCGTCTTTTACCCTCTAACCTAGTACACAGCTGCTGTTACAGGAACACCTCCCACATCCCCACCTCCTGGCCCTAGAACTGCCTCAGGGAAGGTACTAGGAGAGGCCGTTTTGTTTACTTCTTCCCTTCCAAATGCGACTCTCTATTTGAGCCTTCCCAGAAAGAGGAGAATTAAAAATTATACTAATTAAAGAGTGTAGAGTGGAGATTGTGAGAAACTGGACATTTGTGTTACTAATTTCATAAAAAGAAAAGAAAAGCAATGAGCTCTGACAGAAGCAAGTGCAGTGAGAGGAGTTGAATGTCTCTGTTTCCTTCTTTAGAAAACCTGAAGCAAAGCTCCTGGAAGCAGGAGGCAGGATGACCTGCAGGTGGTGTAAAGGCAGACACAGCCCAGGAAGCCCCTCCTCCTTCCATTGCATGTGCTTGGGAGACTGTTTTACGGGGGATTTTATGACAAAGTTTTCTGATACTGAACAGCATCTCTGTGCTGAGAATAAGGAAATGTAGATATTTACTGAGCTAGAGTGTCAGAAGATCTAGGAAAACTGACTATAAAGATGGAAGGAGGAGGGGTTTCTCCTTTTCCCCAGGTATGCAAGTTATCTAACTTAATTTGTGTAGTGTGTGCTTGTCTGTGCTTTGCTCTGCTCTGGGTAATGAGATTAAGAAATCCTTTCATTCTTACTAAAGAACTTAGTTCAGGGAAAGAGGAGATGAAAGTTGTATAGATGGAGACATAATGGGTACACTCCCTCATTGGAACCGTTGCCCCGTTAAGAAGGTGAAGTGCAAGAGAATTGGGGAGAAATGGGCCCTGAGTTGGGACCCAGGTTCCAGCTCCTGTCTTCTGTATTCAAAGCCTCCAGATTCTGCAGTTTTATCTTAAATTTCACTGGTCCTTACATTTCACTCTCTCATGATGAACAGAAGTTTAATATCCAATGATACCAAAGTCATGAAATCCTTCCCAGTAGCTATGTCTTTCTTTGGAATTCTGTCCTCCAAAACTCTGACTACTGAAATGCTACATAACCATCAAGACCTACTTTAAATGTTACCTCTGCCTACACCTTCCTGGGTTACCTGCCTCTGAAGAAATTTATTTCCTTTGATCTCTTCTGCTCCTTTGTGTCACTCTTACTATATCTTCCCTCTGCACTGTCTTCATTTGTAATTACCCTGTGTCTTCTCTTTCTCCCTCACTTACCTGTACGATTCTGGAGTGAGGAGACTGTGCCCTGTATATTTTTATATTTTTCCTACTGTGCTTAACACAGAGCTAAAGAATTCCTAAATAACTTTCACACATGGTATAAAATGGGGGAAAGATCCCATGAAGCGATGTGTGCAAGCAGAGGTACTGTGAATGCTGACAAAGCATAATGACTGTGAATGTAGGTCTGCACATAGTGCTTTCAGGTATGGATCGTCTTGTTAGGAAATGTTGATTTTATTCACCTGTAGATTTATTCCCATATAATGTATTTATTCATTGTTCATTCTTTCTCTCATTCAAATTTAGAGCCTGTCCTAGGGGGATACAGACAATAAGCAAGAAAACAAAAGTCCAATAACTCCAGAGTATGATGAACCACAAAGGAAATACATAGGGTTGTGATAAAGAACAACAGGGCATTTTCCTTTTTTTTATTTAAAGATTTTATTTATTTATCTGACAGAGAGAGATCACAAGTAGGCAGAGAAGCAGGCAGAGAGAGAGGAGGAAGCAGGCTCCCTGCTGAGCAGAGAGCTGGCTGTGGGCCTCAGTCCCAGGGCCCAAAGATCATGACCTGAGCCAAAGGCAGAGGCTTTAACCTACTGAGCCATCCCAGCGCCCCAACAAGGCATTTTCTTTAGTTAGGAAGCTTAGGAAAGGCCTTCATGGTCACTGTCCCATATTTACCCTACTATGGTTATGAGTTCATTCAATGTCTAATCTGAAGAACAATAATAATAAAATCAATAACAGAAGGAGAACAAAAGCCTTCCCACCAGGGTGTGTGTCAACCCAAGCTTGGTATTGGATCCTTCCTTGGTCCAGCTCCCATCCTCCCCCCTGCCTTGGGAGGAGGGGAAGTCAGAGCCTTTCCGTTGCCTCAGGATGGACCCTATCCCCTCTTCTCCAGCCTAAGATTCTGCCAGCAAAATAGTTGTCAAGAGCTTCGCTCTTGTTAGACACTTGGAAACAGATCAAGGTAGAGGTCTCTGAAATAATGCTCCAGGATGTGAGAAGCTGGGGAAGAGATGGAGACAGAAATTTATAAAAAGGGAGGCTAATTGCTGCCAGAGAGACTCCCTCTCACCTCCCACCTCAGTCTCAGTGGGTTCTGGACTCTCTACACCTTGGGGGAGTTGGACAGGGTTTTTGAGTTTTTGGGAAGGGGAAGGTATCCCCTGAATGAGTTCAGAGACCAGTCATCCCTGGATCCCTGCTGCAAGGCTGAAGACCCCCTGGGCTGTGAGGAGCAGGCAGTCCTCCAATATCCCAGAAGCCTCAGCTAGCTCTTTCATTACCAGAGTCTCCCTGGACTACTTTCCTGTTCCCTCCTCCAGCCACAAGTTGGTAGTATTAGCTTCTGTCTCTTGCAGAGAATACCCAAGCTTTGGGAATGGGTAAGAGGAAGCTGAGACTGGGATGTGGAGCTTTTACACCTGTCCCCTGTACCCTTTCTCACCTCCCTAAGCCCAGCTTCTCAATGGGACATTTTACACTTACTACACAGCTGCTGTTTTCACAGAGCCCCAACGTGTTCTCTGGCCATTCTTATCCCAGGAACTGATACCTTCTTGTAGCCCACACAGATGCTCAGCCACCCTTCCATTGACCTCCAAGCACAGAAGACTCCTCTGAAGCCTGGGATCTGGCACCTAGGTATTTCAGGCAAAGCAAAGAGACTTTGAAGAAGTAGGGAGGAGAGAAAGGCAGGGAGAGAGCCTCACAATTTCCCTGGCCATTCTGATTACTCACAGCAGCAAGAACGATTAAAGTGTGAGGAAAGGAGGAGCTTCCTGGGACCAGGAAGTGCTGTATGTTTTCTGAAGCAGGAATCCTGGGTCTGATACAGGAAGGGACAACATGAAAAGGGACTCATAGAGGGAGATACTTTCCTCAGGAATGTTGGGGTTCAGCAAGGTGTGGTGGGGGAAGGGAGGACTATGTAGAGCATAGAGGCTGAAAGGAGGTGGGATCTTGGCTTCCATATAGAGGCATGAGTCCCTTGCATCATAGAAAGGGTCATTGCTAAACCACATACACTCTGCTAGGCTCTCAGACATCAGTGATCTGTGGGAAGAAAAGATGCAGAGGCTGCAAAAAGTCCTTTCTCTCCCACAAATCCATGCTGGGAGCTGAGCGAGTCTCACTCCAGCTGGAACGGAGGCCTAGGTGGTGAAAGACCGGGTTGGGAATAGTCACCTTTGGCCTCTGTCGTCTACTGGATGGAGTGGCTTTGGGGTGACCAGGTCATCAGGCCCTCTCGAGGTCCCAGGGCTTCCAAGGGTCCCTTCTGACCTGGGCAGAGCCAAGCTGTGGGCGCCCTTGGCCACCCCTGAGGCCACTCAGAAGTGGGCAGCGCTCACTGTGGTGGGTGGGACTTCCTCCAGGTGGACTGAAGTGCATAGGAGGATTTCCCCTGGTCATCCTGTTCCTCTTAGTACCCCATCCCATCACTTTGATGATTGGGAAATGTCGCTTCAACTCTTGGTAACATCTCACCAGGTCTGTGCTCAGGAAGCGGGGGGTGATGGCAGGAGGAGGGCAGGAGAAAGAGAAGGGCGCAAATGTTCTTTTCCTTATTGGACTCTGATCCTTGCTCTACTCAGGAGATTCTGAAGCATGGGAGAGGTATTAAAAGCAGAAATAGAAATGACTTGAAACTGGGCAAAATGGTAGGATACAGTCAGGTGGAGACATGGAGATAATGGGAAGGTAGAGCCCCCTGGGAGGAGGGATTATCTGGAGAGGTGGTCCAGGATGGGAGGGAAGCAGGCTGGGGAAGTTCCTCCAGGTGGGAGGGAACAGAGTGGGAGGTGGGCAGGGGAGGGATCAGAGGGATGGAGTTTGGGGGGGCCTGGATGTGAAGGCACCACAATGGGTGAAGCTAGATAGAAACTCAGAAATGGTCAGGGTGGCCAGTTGTGTGGAAGGAGGGCTGGAGGATGATAGCAGTTCAGATGCTGTCCGAGCCTGGGAGGATGTAAGGAGTGAAGTCTGTGGCAGGAAACGCAAGGGTATTTGTGGGTCCATGGAGGGTCCTCCAGAGGTAACTTTCCACTTACACTGAGTCCTGACTCTGGAGGGGACCTGATGAGGCCACCTGAGCAGCAGGGTAGGGGTGAGATCCTGGCTCCCCATGGCCCAAGGCACCTGCAGGGGGTGCCCATCTGGGTGGGAGTCACCTGGCTGCTTCCCAGTCTGAGCACAGAATCTAGTGGGGTTTCTTCCAAAGGGTTATTCGTGGGCAGAACAGTCTCCCCCTTGACTGCTTAGCACAGCAAGTTCTGTCCTATGACTGTGCCCCACACTGTCTGTCCATACAGAATGTCTCGGAATTGGTGTAATTCAGGGACGTCAGGGATGACTTTCTGCAGGAGAGCTCCTTGAGTGCTGATTAACACTTCATATCCATCTGACATGAGGGCCGAATGCTCGATCCCAAACTTTCTCTCCATTTCCAGTTGTGTTAAAGGTGATTAGGGAAAAGGCTACCTGCAAAGGGGAAGAGACACTAGGGACCAAGAGTTATGAGGAGTGAGGGCCACGAGTGGGGGAGTCAGATGGAGCTGTCCTAGTCAGAGATGAAGTTTCCCTAGGTGAGTGCAACTGAGGGTCTGAGGCTGAAGGAGATCAGGTTTGTGTCAGGGACAGCAATCCAGGAAGGGTGTTGGGGAGAAACACAGGGGTGGGGAATGGAATGAGGTGGCTTTTCATTGGGGGGCACATTGCTGATGGAACATTTCTCTGTCTTAATCTCACACACACAGGGTCAATTTTATTAATCCTACTTTATAGGTAATGAAAATGAAGCTCAGAGAGGTTATGTCAAGGGCCCAGGGTCACACAGCATGTGAAGAGGCAAAGGCAGGATTTCAGGCCAGGTCCTTGGCTCCTGAGCTCCTGCTCTTCCCCCACACCACTAGGCAGAAGGTCTTACTCTTCTATGTTCTAGCTTAGCTGCAGGCCTGGGGGTAGGGGTGCAGTGGGGGATGGCAGGCAGGTGCTCTAAAGTGTTTGTTGCATGAATGGGTGATCTCTGCAGTGACCCACACTGTGAAGTCCTATAGACCCTCCTGGCAGGAAGGGGAATAGAGCAAGGAAACTGCAGTGGGGGCCTGGAAACTGGAAATAGCTTTCCTTTCGATTTCCTTGCTTACCTACAAACTTTCTAGATCCCTAGGATCTACTGAACTGGGCTCTGAATCCTCAGAAGAAAGGACTAGAGTGGTGTGTCTGTGTGCCTAAGTGTGTCTGATGAGTGATTGCGAGTGTGTAAGTCTGCGTGTGCACACCTGTCAGTGAACGTGTTGTACACACGTGAGAATGTTTGTGATGTGTGGGTGTGTATGTGTATTATTTGAGGGTATGTGTGTTTGTTTGAGTGTGAGCATCTGTGTGTGTGTGGGGGGGTGAGCCTCAAGACTCAGCTGAAGATGTCTTTGATCTGATCCGTGCACATTTCCAGCAGGTTTGAGGATCTGCTATGGGATGGGGGAGGGGGAGGAAAGCTGTTAATGCTGGGGTGTGGGAGATGGGGAGCCTGAGCAGTGGGTGTCTCTGCCCTGCCAGGCACAGGGGGATGGCATCAGGGTCCTGGGTCTGAGGCTGGGTGGAGACTGGGTCCTGAGGGCTGCACCGAAGGCTGCACTGGAAGAGCTCAGAGGCCCTGCTGTGACCAGGGAGGGCCATAAAGAGAGGGGGGCCAGGGTGGGAGGGAGGCCAGATAGTGGAGAGTTCAGGTCTGTTCTTTTCCCACCCCCAGGAGTCTGTAGCTCCTAACTCTAGGCTCCACCCATTCTGCCTCAGGGCCTGAGAGTCCCCAGAAGTCCCTGTGTGCCCCCTTCTGAGGCTGGGATGACCAGAGTCACACTGTAAACCTCTGACTCTAGGCAGTACTATGGAGGCAGGTCCAGAACAAGTCCTTGTCTCCTGCAGGCTTCTGGTGAGGCCGTGCGGACCTTCTCACTGAATGTCACAGCAGCTGAGGCTGCCAGACCCCTTGTGCTGGGAAGTTCTTACTGAGTCTAACTCAAATCCATTTGTGGCATCTCCTGCTCTATGAGTAGGAACCCAGCACCCTCAGCATGGAAGGGTTCCTGCTGGATGGGAAGTGGGTGAGAGTGCAGGGACACTGAGAGGATGTGGGGAAAAGCCTGGTAAGTCACAGATGGTCCCACCTCTCCTGGGCAGGAGGGCGGTGATCAGCAGGGTAGAATCAGAAGAGAGATCAGAGACCAGGAGTTTTCCCTCTGGCTCCCTGCTGCCCTGGACAGCTCCAGGGGAACTGGGAACAGGCTGCCATAGGAGGGAGCAGATTATATTGGGGGAGTTGGGGGGAGGGCTTCTTTGTCTGCAGCTGTGAGGAGCCTCAAGAAACAGGGCAAAGAGAAAATGATGAGTGAGGATAATTCTGTTCCTCTGGGAGCTCAGGAAGTAGGAGGAGAGGGCAGGGCTGTGGGGCTCTGAGGAGCAGGGTGTGTGCTGAGTGTGGGAGTGTGCACAGCATGGTGTGTGTGGCCGACATGTCTGTGCTCCGTGGTGACAGTCCTCTGTGCCCCGTTCTGTGTGTAAGCATATGGCACGTGGGAGGGGGAGCTCTGACATGGGTGTTTAAGCCCAGGGCTGTGAGCCGGCTTCCCACTGGGGTCTAGGAAGGATGCTTTCTTTTAGGAGCTGAGGTCACACCAATGGAGGACCCTGGACTGGGAATCAAGAACACGTGGGTGCCAGCTCCAGCTCTAGTTCTCAGACACAGAGTCAGCAGAGACAGATAGTGGTCACTGGGACAGAGACAGTGAGCCATCATGTCTGGGAGCTGGGATGTCACCTCCTGTCCAACCATAACCGGACGGCCAGGCGGCCCTTCTGTGCCAACAGCCCCAAGCTGAGGACCAGAAATGGGAAAGGGGCTGGAGCCAGGGACGGGATCTAAGGGGCTGAGGGAATAAAGGATGCCAGTGTGTAGGGAGACCGGAGGGGATTCCTACATTCAGAAATTCCTGACATCTTGCTGGAGCCCCAGACCCACCAGCCTGGGCAGCCCTGCCCTGTCTCAGCGCCCAGGGCCCAGGGCTGGCTCTGCAGGGAGTGCAGTTCTCTTCCGCCCTCTTGTGGCCGTCGAGAGCATCGCAGGCCTCTGCAGGGAAGCTTCTCAAGTCCTCAGAATCTTGTCCCTTGCCCAGCTGGTAGAAATTGCATTTATTATGAAAACAGATCTTTGGTCTCCCAAGCCCCTCCTTCCACCCATCTCCTCTGGTCTCTAGATGCACTCAGGGCGTCATAAGGCTGAGAAAGTCTTCCTGATATTTCATCCTCTTTGCCTTTGCCTGAAGTGTTGTGATTTGGGAATGTGTGGTGGCGACAAAGGGTTGAGATGAAGATAGTGAGCAGAGAGAGCAATTTCTCTTCCTCTTGGGTTCCATCTACAACCTCAACTACCAGGGTCATAGGGAGTTTTCAAAGAAAGACAACAGGGCTACTAACATTCCTGGAGACGATGGGTCTGGAGCAGAGCAGGCCTTGTGAGTCTAGGCTTCTGTGAACTTGCACCTGAGCTCAGTCTACAGCCTCAGCAGGAGATGTACTGGCAGGAGCCAGGAGGGGAGAGAGGGATGCTGGAGGGAGATGGCCTATGTGAGAGACGATGGAAGGACTCCTTATCCCCAGCTCTGGAATCCCATCCCCCAACAGGTTGCCCTTGCCCCCCTTCTAGTGCTCAGTGCTCATCAGTGACTGCGTGTCTTTAGAGAGACACCCAGGGGACCAAGCTGTATTGGACTGGCAAGGAGAGGGGAGAGGACGATGGAGGGACAACAAACATGAGGGAGGAGGGGGGGGATGACTGAGATTTGAGCTGTGGTCTCATGATCACTGAGGTCCTGGGAAGGCTTGTCAGGGGACCTTGTGCTGGGAGTGGATGTTGTGCTGGGGGCAGATGTTGAGGGCCTAAGTGCGAGTAAGTAGGGGTGGGGGTGGGAAAGAATACTGATAGGAATTGAGTTCTACTAATTGAGGGGCTAATTTTGAGACACCTGGTGAAACAGGGGCCAAGAGCTTTAGGGAAAGATTCCTGTGTGCAAGGAAGGGTTCCTGGAGCCATGAGAGGATAAAGGAGGAACGCACATACTTTCTGTTCCCTTCCTGTACTTGCAGCCCTGTCTCAGCTCCTCCTTGGGCTGGTTGCCCCACGGGTGCCTGTCGAGGGGTGCAAGGAGCTGCTGGGCAGTCCTCCTGTGGATGCAGAGGAGAGTTTGCAGGCTCTCTGTGGTGCACGCAGCCTGCCTTGATCCTCACCAAGCCCCTCCAGTGAGCCTAACTTCTCTCCTCACTCCTCCTCTTAGAGAATGCTCAAGACACAGAGATACACACAGGGACCTGGGGTGCCTGCCCAGAATTTCCAGCAGCTCCCAGTGGATGTACTGGGGAAGGTCAGGGCCAAGCTTCAGGGCCTAACCGGTCAGCGGAACAGGCTGGGAGGAGACCTGCATCTGGAGTCCTGGAGAATGTTCTGTGAGGAGCAGACTGCTGCAGTGGATCCGTGCTGCCTCCTAGGTGGTCAGTCATCCATTTTCCACACAAACGACGGCCTGCTGCATCCCCTCTGAGCCCTGACCCCCATCCCACCCTCTGATAAAGGAGGCAGCTCTGGGAGGAAGAGGAGGAGGAAGACTGACACGGTGACTGGGACAGAAAGGA
>PITA01017188.1:0-44087 GCA_004023965.1 Spilogale gracilis | reverse complement strand
TATTTTGGGGACGCCTGGGTGGCTCAGTTGGTTGAGCGACTGCCTTCGGCTCAGGTCATGATCCTGGAGACCCGGGATCGAGTCCCACATCAGGCTCCCTGCTGGGCGGAAGCCTGCTTCTCCCTCTCTCACTCCCCCTGCTTGTGTTCCCTCTCTGGCTGTGTTTCTCTCTGTCAAATAAATAAAATCTTTAAAAAAAAAAAAGAATATCTATTTTGAATCTCAAATGGGTCTAAAATAAGTTGAAATTAAGAGATGGATGGAAAGAAACACTAAGGAAGATATTTTCACTTGTGACCCAAACACATAGGAGAGATGGAAGAACAAAGAGAGGGAGAAACAGAAAGACAGGGAGACAGAGAGTGAAAGAAAGAAAGGAGATAAATGAATTGGAGTCTACCCAGGTAGCTGAATTCCAAAGGAACTGCTGAAGAAGACAATGCAGGAATAACTAAAAGAGGTAAATTAGGTGAGCCTGTGACTTCTAAAATTGGGAAAACTATGGATGGTGTAAGAATTGCTGACAGCTCTCCACAACTGTGCAGAAGGAAGGTATGATCCCATGGGAAAAGTTAAGAGAGTACCTTCACTGAACTTTGAGATTCCTGGATGAACGTTGTTACAACTTTGAACTGAAGAGTTTGAGCGTCTCAGGACATCAGATTGTGTAATAGTTAAGCTATTTTAAACAGATAATATACTTTAGGGATGATATAAGATTTACTTTCTATGGATGCAGTAAATAAAAACAGACTGAATTTATTTCCTTTCCTTCCTTTTGAAGTAACCATGATATTTTCTATTTACAGAATTTGTTTTATCGCCAAGCTTTTACCACATAATATCAAAAGAGGATTATACATTCGTAATGAAAAGTAAATGTCCTTAGTGCTTATAAGATTGTCTTTTTTTTTAATATTTGTTAAATCAGCCACTATAATGTGTTTAGGAAAAAAATTAAGAAACAATAATATTTATTAAACTCTAACAGCTTCGCTTTTTATCATTTCCTTATAACATCATCTTGTGGATTTAAGTCACAGACAGGAAGCTGTGTCCAAAAGTTGAAATAAAGTTAAATGGGTACAGCTGCTTTATAAAGTACGTTAAAATCCTGCAATTAAAATCATGTTGTAAAATAATATCTATCTAATGACATGGAACAATATTCATGATATAGTTTTTATTATTTAAAATATTTAAGCTTAAAGCCTACTGACTTTCTTTAAAAAAGCATGTACATTTTTAAGTGTAAATAAGGAGCAAAATCTCAAAAAACTATACCACAGTGTTATTTATGGATGGTTGAAGTTAGGAAATTATGGGAGATTTTTACTTCTTTTTATGTATCAGTGATTTTGAAATTATGTACAACAAATGTTTAATATGATAAAAAAGTTTAGTTTTTAAGTGATACCAGATAAATGATTCAATCCCATTTAGGAAAGGAATATGAAGTTTCTGATGGATATAAGAAACTTTGTAAAAAAGATGTGGGTTTATGTGTTTATCTCCTTTGAGGATTAAATTACCATCTTATTCCAACTTTATGTATTTGTAAATGACTACATAAAATATATAAAATATACTGTTAAAAGCAGAACTATTTTTGTAATAGTCACACTTTAATCTCTTCACTGTGATTTTCTGCCAATATGATGAAAGCAGATCCCTGTCCTTGGGTACATGCACAATACAGCATTTTCCAGACTCTAGAGATGGATTTCAAGCTACCTATGACCAGTAGTTATCTTAAATGTGAGATGCATTATTCTTAGCTCCAAAAATCCTTTGATCTTTTTATGATGGGGTAAAGAAGAAGCTAACAGTGTTTCCATTCAAAAACTTTTTGGAAAAATATCTTGACTGGTATATCCTTTTTCATTTACCAGTAGAAGTCTAAACATAGAGTATTTTGGTAAGCAGAAGTCTTTTTAACCATTTAACTTAATGTTTATTTACAAGGTGAAGTTTTCAACAGGAGCTATATGTTTCCTTTCATTAAGGAAAGTAAAAATTTTCAGTTAAATAAAATATATTTTATTGATATGAGGTCTTTATAGTAATTGTAAATAAGATGTGCCTTAAGAAAAAAAGTTTAAAAAAACAATAAAAAAACCAGTTTCAAAATATGAAACTAGGTTGATGTTTTCTGGCAGTGTCTAAGGGGCATTAAAAACAAAAACAGTGATTTTAGCCAACCCTATCTGTCCAGCAGAGATTCAGCTTAGTTAAAAAAAAAAATGGTACAAAACATCACCAATTTAGTCAAAAGAGTCAGTCTTCTAGCTCCATGAGAACCAACCTAAATGTGCCTATTTAAAGATCAAAGATATACTAAGATGGTTTGGAACTTTGATCTTCACATGACTGTGGAGTTTCAAGTAGCGCTATAGGGTCTTATTTTTTCATCACCACTCAACTTTTTCCAGCAACCTATGTTATTTGTTGAACTACAAGTGCAGAGATGCATGGTTAGGAAGAGTACAGCAATTATGTGAGAAGCCCAGGGCAAGGACAGCTCTGGGGGAAACACATGTTCTATTTTATATACAAGTGATTTTTCCAATGTAGAGATGAATATTTTAAAATGCTTATGCTCAGTTGAAGAACATTCACAATACATATTTTTATTTTTAAAGTAGTATTTTTAGATGTATCAAGTCTTGAATACTGTAAGAAGGTCATTAACTGGACGGTTTAGGATTATATTTATTCTGCATTAGGTATACTCACAAATATCTTATATATCAATCAAAATCTTTTTCAGCACAATATATATGTTAGCTCTTTAAATAATTGTTATCCCACAGAACATAAAGAAAATAATTTCAGAAATCATGTTTTGCCAACAAGATAGGGAATCTCTGTGATCAGACTGTACTGAGACTTATCATTATTCATGGCTTCATAGATTACTCTAACTTTTCTTCCCACAGTATGTTATAGGATAGTACAGAATCATATAGTATAAAGTACATGTAATCTCTTTAGAATATTTTTTAATATGTATGATCTCATTTTATACTCTCAGATCAATAATGGTCCATTCCATTTGTATTTGTTAATATTAAATCGTTTACTTTTTTAGTCTTATCCACTTAGTATTTTCTTCTCTCTTCTGGCAAGGTGTTTATTAAATGGAAACAGGCAAAACTAGTGAGAGTAATATGGGAAAGGATGCCTAAGACAAGCATATTTTTTTTAAAGATTTTTATTTATTTGACAGAGAGAAACACAGCCAGAGAGGGAACACAAGCAGGAGGAGTGAGAGAGGGAGAAGCAGACGTCCTGCTCAGCAGGAAGCCTGATGTGGGACTGGATCCTGGGTCTCCAGGATCATGACCTGAGCCGAAGGCAGTCGCTTAACCAACTGAGTCACCCAGGCTCCACAGACAAGCATATTTTTAAGCTAACTTTTAAATGTTGCAAATAAATATTGAATAAATACCGTCCTGTTTCTATGATGCAGTATTATAGAGGAGATTATCAAATCAACCAGCTTTACTAAATCTTGGAAAAATGAGGGAGATAAATTCAGGAGAGGAAAGAGGTGATATACTTTTGATTGATTAAAAGATAGACCATTAACTTGGCCCTATTGCTAGAGAGTATTTGGAGATGTAGTCTTTTTGGAACACTCAAAGCAAAAAGAATCACTGTTCATTGGGAGCTATCATGGATTCATCATGAATAGTTTTTTCTGAATTCCTTCATCAAAAGCATATTCAGAACTCAATATCTCATTGGGAAAAGCCTTCCATAATCCTCCTGTGAGTAAGATGGAAAAATGAGTTGAATGACATTCATAATAATTTGAAGTAGTTTGCTAGTGATCTTATAATTAGTTTCATTTATCTCCTGGCTATTTATATAACTTGATCTATTAAAAATTTCACTAATTTTTTAGGAAGAAAGATATATTTCATGTTATTGAATTTGCACAGGATATGAAAAATTTGAACTTCAGTTGCTAATTTGGATGATGGAACCCAGACTCAAAGGAATTTGATCAGCTGAAGTCACACACCATCTTTAAAAATGGACTTTAATTGATAAATATAAACCTATACATCAACTGACAAACAGGCAAATAAAAAAAAAAATCCATACAGGTAAAAGCTGTGTGTGAATATGGGTAAAGGCAGGCATGTAAAAGTCTGCCAAAATTTGTTTTGAAACAATCAGTATGTAGCCCAAATAAAGCTGGGCCAACTTATGGTCAGTTCAGATAGGATTTCACACTCCAAAGAAATAAGATTCAAATCTAATTAAAATATTACAGAGCAATATACATCATTATTGGAATCTCTCAAAGATGTTAAAATTGTAAATTTCCTTTTACCTCCAAAATCATTTATTATAGCACCTCCTTTGTAGGTGCATCTCTTCTATTCTTCCTCACAATTTACTGATCTATCTAATGCATCATTATTCAACTCTTGGCTTTTATATGAGAATCTTTCACTTCTGGTATGTCTTAGTTCACATAGTGTC
The DNA here is from genome assembly GCA_004023965.1 of Spilogale gracilis. Classification (NCBI taxonomy): domain Eukaryota; kingdom Metazoa; phylum Chordata; class Mammalia; order Carnivora; family Mephitidae; genus Spilogale; species Spilogale gracilis. The sequence goes on along the minus strand of PITA01017188.1, from coordinate 39,590 downwards.
AGCTAGGAGGACATTTCCTAAGACCTCTCTATAACCTAGTACCAGTCCCATCTCCCCTAAAACAAAACAAAACTTGCCATTTTCTATTTATTCACAGCATTTATTATTTCTAACATTTTTTCACCTATCCATTCTAGCATATAATCTCCATAAATATTTGTTGCAAGAGCACAGGGTAAGTCATGTGCTCTAAAATCCTCATGGGCCTTCTTTTAAAAATTCATTTTACCCCTATAGTGTAATAACTAAATTTCAGTACAGACTAGGCTACTCATTAGCCTTCTTTTTCCATATGTCCGTGCTGATTATACTTGACCCTTAAAGTCATATCCTCTCATATATGGGAGAGAAGAAATAGAGTTTCATGGAAGGAAATAATTTCACCTTCTTTGTTTTCCCAATAAGATCACCTCTTCCCTCCTCTGCTTCTTAAATTTACTAAAATAATCTTAATACTTTTTTCAACCCAAAGCTCCATTTTTCCCTTGATACTTACTTGAATAGTCTTCTAGGATTTACACTTAAGCAAGAAGAGGATTTTAAAATTAATACCTTGCCATATTGGCAAATTTTTTAAATTTTTGTGTTTTATATTCTTCAAAACATACTTGATAATTGATGTAAGTTCAGGGCATCATGCTGGAAGAGTTAAAACAACACTGTTAGTTACTATAACAATTTTTTATAATTGTGATATAAATAGTAATAATTTATTGGGCAAGAAAGGTCTTTATGACTATTTCTGAATATACATTGGTCCATGTCCTTGAAATTTAAGTATCAGATCAAACAGGTTCATGAATTAGGAAGTAAGTATTTATTTAAGATAAACCTTTTAATCAGATTTAATATTTGTATATCATTCAAGGTGTTTGACAAAAACTAAGCACAGAATTGAAAAGCCAGATTCACAGAGATTGATATCTGGAATATTATTTGTCTATATTATGTTTCCTCTTTCTACATATTAGATTTCATAAATTTTCTTTCTTTTTAGATTAAGTTTCTCTACTTGGCACTCATGGGCATACAGAAGTTAGGCAGCCACTTTTTTTTTTTTAGTTTTTTTTAACATAAATTTATTTTATTTCTTCAGTGTTCCAAGATTCATTGTTTATGCCCCACACCCAGTGCTCCATGCAATACGTGCCCTCAAGTACCCACCATCAGGCTTTCCCATCCTCCCACCCCCTTCCCTCCAAGACCCTCAGTTTGTTTCTGAGTCCAAAGTCTCTCATGTTTCCTTTCTCTCCCTGGATTACCCTACTTCCCATTTACTTTCCTTCTCCTACTGTCTTCTTTATTACCCCTTATGCACCACAAGTAAGTGAAACCATGTGATACTTGACTTTTTCTACTTGGCTTATTTCACTCAGCATAATCTCTTCCAATCCAGTCCATGTTGCTACAAAAGTTGGATATTCATCCTTTCTGATGGAGGCGTAGTATTCCATTGTACCACATATTCTTTATCATTCATCTGTTGAAGGGCACCTTGGCTCTTTCCACAGTTTGGCAATTGTAGCCATTGCTGCAATGAACATTGGGGTATATATGGCCCTTCTTTTCACTACAACTGTATCTTTGGGGTAAATGGCCAGTAGTGCAATTGCAGGGTCATGGGGTAGCTCTATTTCTAATTTTGTAAGGAATCTCCACACTGTTTTCCAAAGCGGCTGCACCAACTTGCATTCCCACCAACAGTGTAAGAGGGTTCCTCTTTCTCTGCAGCCTCTCCAACACTTGTTGTTTCCTCTCTTGTTAATTTTGGCCATTCTGACTGGTGTAAGGTGGTATCTCAGTGTAGTTTTGATTTGAATTTCCCTGATAGCTAGTGATGTTGAACATTTTTTCATGTGTCTGTTTGCCATTTGTATATCTTCTAGGGAGAAGTGCCTCTTCATGTCTCCTGCTCATTTTTTGATGTGTTCATCTTCTTTTTGGATGTTGAGTTTAAGTCATTCTTTATAAATCTTGGATATCAGCCCTCTGTATGTAGTGTTATTTGCAAATATCCTCTCCCATTCTGTGGGTTGCCTCTTTGTTTTGTTGACTGTTTCCTTTGCTGTACAGAAGCTTTTTATTTTGATGAAGTCCCAAAAGTTCATTTTTGCTTTTGTCTCCTTTGCCTTTGGAGATGTGTCTTGAAAGAAGTTGCTGTGGCCGATGTCAAAGACGTTACTGCCTATGTTCTCCTCCAGGATTTTGATGGATTCCTGCCTCATGTTGAGGTCTTTCATTCATTTCGAGTTTGCCTTTGTGTGTGGTGTAAGAATGGTCTAGTTTCATTCTTCTATATGTAGCTGTCCAATTTTCCCAGCACCATTTATTGAAGAGACTGTCTTTTTTCCACTGGATATTTTTTTCCTGCTTTGTTGAAGATGATTTGACCATAGATCTATGGCTCCATATCTGGACTCTCTACCTGTTCCATTGGTCTATTTGTCTGTTTTTGTGCCAGTATCATGCTGTCTTGGTGCTCACAGCTTTGTAATAAAACCTGAAATCCATTAACATGATGCCCCCAGCTTTGTTTTTCTTCTTCAACAATTCCTTAGCAATTAGGGGTCTTTTTTGGTTCCATATAAATTTTAGGATTGTTTGTGCCAACGCTTTGAATAATGTTGGTGGAATTTTGATTGGAATGGCATTGAAAGTATAGATTTCTCTGGGCAGTATAGACATTTTAACAATGTTTATTCTTCCGATCCATGAGCATGGAATGCTCTTCTATCTTTTTGTGTCTTCTTCAATTTCTTTCATGAGTTTTCTGTAGTTCCTCGAGTACAGATCTTTAACTTCTTTGATTAAGTTTATTCCTAAGTATCTTATGGTTTTGGTGCTATAGTAAATGGAATTGATTCTCTTATTTCTCTTTCTATATTTTCATTGTTAGTGTATAAGAACGCAATTAATTTCTGTGCATTGATTTTGTATCCCGCCACATTACCGAATTGTTGTATAAGTTCTGGTAGTTTGAGGGTAGAGTCTTTTTGGTTTTCCACATACAGTGTCATGTCATCTGCAAAGAGAGGGAGTTTGACTTCTTTGCTGAGTTGAATACCTTATTTCTTTCTGTTGTGTGATTGCTGTTGCAAGTACTTTTTTTTTTCTTTTTTAAGATTTTACTTATGTATTTGACAGAGAGAAACACAGCGAGAGAGGGAACACAAGCAGGGGGAGCAATGAGGGAGAATCAGGTTTCCCACCAAGCAGGGAGCCCGATATGGGGCTCAATCTTGGGTCTCCAAGATCAGTTGCTTTACCCACTGAGCCACCCAGGCTCCCCAGCTGTTGCTAGTACTTCTAACACTATGTTGAACAGTCGTGGTGAGAGTGGGCATCCTTGTCTTGTTCCTCATCTCAGAGGGAAGGCTGTCAGTTTTTCCCCATTGAGAATGATATTCGCTGTGGGTTTTTCATAGATAGATTTTATGAGGTTGAGGAATGTTCCCTCTATCCCTATTCATTATGATTTTCTTGATGGCATTTAATTTTCTCTATTATAAGAATACATGGTATTATACTAATACAAAATATGTGTTAATGTTAATAGTAAGGCTTATTGTGGGCAGTAGACTATTAGCTGAGTTTGGGGGGAGTCAAAAGTTATATAAGGATTTTTGACTACATGGGTGTTTGACACCTTAATGTATGCATTGTTCAAGGGACAACTGTAATATCTTGGATGAAATTGCATTATTAGTAGTATTTTATTTCTCTGATATCTCTGAAAAATGTAGTAATCTGTCTTTAGGCACTAGCATTGATAGTAAGGTGAAAATCAAGAGAAATGGGTGAGGACTCAATATGGCAGAATAATCTCTTCACCCATCCTAATTTTTTTTGGTGGTGGGTGGGGGCTTTCTGGGAACAAGAAGTGCAAACACGGCAATAGAATCAGCAAGCCTTAATGCCAAGTCATAGAGGCTGCCTTCTCTACCTTATACTCCAGGGAATATTTTTCCCAATAATGCCACTAGGCAATAATGGTGAGCTAACATGATTTCAAAACTATAGCACTGAGGAAAACGATAGGTTTGTGCAATGCCCTGGATGTATGTGAACTTTCTTAAATAATACTCTCTGTTATCCAGAACTTAGATTTTTTTCTTGATTTTCTCAGTTCCTGTTCTTTATTCAACCTATGTTAAAAACCACCCCAGTTGGGGTGCCTGGGTGGCTCAGTTGTTTAAGCGACTGCCTTCAGCTCAGTTCATGATCCTGGAGACCTGGGTTCGAGCCCCACATTGGGCTCCCTGCTCAGCAGGAAGCCTGCTTCTCTCTCTCTCACTCCCTCTGCTTGTGTTCCCTCTCTGGCTATGTTTCTCTCTGTGAAATAAATAAAAAAAAATCTTAAAAAAATTAAAAAAAACCCACCCCAGTTAAACCCTCTATGTAGTACAACCAACAAGAAAAGGAAAACTATGCAACAATCAAGATTAGATCTTCTGGCAATTGTGTTGGGTCTTGTAAAACAGATTTAATTTGTTATGTAAAATAAATATAACTAGTGAAAAAGTTTAGTAAAGTATTGGTCTCCTAAAATTGATCATGGTAGGAATATTTATATCACTGATGTCACCAAAAACTATAAATCAGGGCTACAAAATTATAAGTACAAAAACACTACAAAATTTATTTATTTTTCATTTCTCTTTCTCATTTTATTTTTAAAGTTAACTTGGGTATTTTTAATGGTATTTGATAGACTAATGCTACCAAGATAAAATTTTTACTCATTCCAAATTCTTCACGGTTCATCTCTAGAATTTAGGGGGGTTGATAAATTATTTTCCTGCTCTTAAGACAGAAGGAAGTGTCACATTTAACATCAGTAGACATAATGGTTCTGTTACATTTTGTATGTACCATTCTGGTTCTGTTACATTTTGTATGTATCATGTACTTACTTAAAGCACAGCAGTTCTAAACTGTAAGAAATTCCCAAGTTACCAAATTTTTGCAGGTATTCCCAAAACTTCCCAGATAGCCTAATAAAATACCTTAACTCTTGATCTACTCTCTGCCGCAAGAATTTTAAATATTTACTACTTCCTTCAGATTTTTCATTACGTTATTATACCACGCATCAGAGAAAACAGGTGTTATAAGGCAGCAATTTATTTTCCCATCCATGTTCTGACCCTCAACCCACACCAACATTTAAAAATGTTCTCTTTTGCAGCACTCCTATTTGGATGAGGAAAGTATATGCCTTCTTACTTGAAGCTAAATTCTTCTCTATATTCTTAGAGTTCTCTCTGTTGCAGTCTTCAAACTCTTGCAAATTGTGCAGAGTGATCTTCTCCTTATTTCTTCCCTTATTAGGGATCATTTTAGTACTTATTCTATAATCATATTGGCCTTAAATCTATTATAACGTTCTATTTCATGAATAGTGCTTTTTTCAGATGCATTTTTTTTCAGATTCTGAAATGAACATACATTTTATAATAAGGGCATATCACAATTTAATTGTAGTATTTTATCTTTCTTAATGTTTCATTAAATAACAGGATATCCTAAAATCTAAGATACTGTAATACTGATAAAAATGTTATTTTTAGCAAAAGACTTTGTTCATGTTTCTTTTCTCGTCATTCTTATTTCTTACCTAGTTCTTAATTTTCCTTTTGATTCAGCTTAACTATATTTCTACCAAGCATTCCCAAATCCCTATAACATAATTTTGAGTTAAGTTAAATTAAACTAACTAAATTAAATGTGTGAAGTAGATTGTAACATATAAATAAGTGTATGGAGGAGATAAATAAGGACAAAGCATAAAAACTGGATTTAAAGTGAACTGTAAGACTTATCAGTTGTGCAGACTTAGAGTGAGTCTCTTCAACTTGGAGAAGCTGGCTAGTCCAACCTTCTCATTTTTTAAAGGGAAGGAAAGACTAGGTAACTCGCCAAGGGTATCTAGCTTCTTTGTGATAAAGAACAAGACCTTAGATCAGAGAGTGGCTTTTTTTTTTTTTTTTTTTTTTTTTTTTTTTGTATGCAGGACCAGACAGTAAATATTTTAGGCTTTGTAGGTCATACTGTCTTTGTTGCATTTACTTAACAGATGAAAACAGTCTATCGAATCAATGCAGGGAAGAATAATATGTAAATGAATGGACTTGACTCTATTCCAACAACACCTCCTTTACAAAAGTTAGTGGCACATTGAATTTAGTCCTTAGAGTATAGTTTGCCAACCCCTTTTATATAACATAAGACAGAGAGCCTATGTCCTTTCTGTTGTACAGACAGTGGCATGTTTTGTGGATGAAAATAAGGAAGAATAGGGCTATAGTTACTAAATGGCAAGAAGGGAGGAAAGTTAAGACAAGAAAATGTGACACACATGGTTCTAAACTGGCTTCTTAGGTGGTTATCTGAAAATATACACAAATTAAGTTAATTTTCAACATGAATTTCCCGAGAGCTTTCTTTTTTGAATTAAAGTTTTATATATAAATTCATACTTTAAGTCAGTAATATGAAGGGATTAGTCTTTTGTAATTCGGTACCTTGTGTGCTGAAATTTTCTGAAATAGAACCTCCTGTAATTTTAAAAGAAAAGAAACGTTTTTCCAAACCATTTCAAGGAGCAGAAATCCAGACCAAAGAAAGAAAAGGGGGGTGGGGAAAGTACTTCAAAAATAGGTAGATTTATTTCATAGGGAAAAACTAAGATAAATTCTTAATTCCAGAGGCTTTTACTGATCAATTTCTGCCAGTGTGATTTCTCTCCCTTCTGCATGCCAGTTGTTGATACTTGAATGGGAAATGTAGGATTGACTTATTCTAACTGAATAACTAACAGTCACAATAAAAGAATCAGGGGAAGTTTCATTGTCTATGAAGATAGGAAATATGATGACAATATGATGACAATAGTTATCTTTTTTTTCATAAACTGATTTTGGAAACTGGGTCATAGGCCTTGACCCACTAGAGATGTAAAGTGACATAATAAGGTTAGTCAGTGAAGACCCATAGATGAAGTTTTTATGCATACATTACTAATGAAAAAAAGAATAAAGTATAAGAAATAATCTTGGATAATTCAAGGCACCTGAGCTCCTCACTGAGAAGCGGTTGTTTCACAACAAAATGAATACAGATCCCACTTGCTAGACTGGTGTTGACATTCTATGTTATAGGTTGTGTCAAAGACAATCTACAGGAGAGGCTGTCTACCTGCAGAAGGTCATGGAGTTAAACTGTCCACCATGCTGACTTGGCACCGTGGCATTTATCATAGCATACAGGTTTCTTCTATGGCAAACAGAACCTTCTCAGGCGTGAGAAGAAACCTGGCATTTTCTGCTACCTGCAGGCTTCTGTTTTTTGAAGCCAGGAAGGGCATCTGTAAAAGTTGGCTGCCTGCATGGCAGACCATGCAAAATGCCAAGGAGAGTGATTTATGTCCTATTCGCCGAGACTAAAGAGGAAATACACCCAGATTTTAGTAATGGAAGGTCAGGACGGTGAAACATTTTCATTATACTCTTTTCAAAAACCTAGGGCAAAAGATACAATTTTCACAATTTACAAATTTCTGTTTCCTGTGGCACTTCTATCTCTAAGACCTAAATTGTGATAGCTATTTAACTGTAATATCCTTCTTTTCTTTAAAATGCTAATTTCAGTGCTTCTATTTGTTTCTGAAAGGTAAAAAAGCACACTACATTTCTTTTCTTTAACTTGTCCCTATTTTGTTAAGTAAAATTACGTAAAGTGTTTTTTAATCAGGTGATTAGGACACGGGATACCCAGCATGGATAATCATTGGAGTTAAGAATTATAAAGGTTTGAAGTTGGAAAGAAATAAGTTCATTTAGGAGTCAAGTTCCTTCTTTTTTACAAAAGTGTGAACTTGCACCTTCAAGTTAGACTACTTGCTGAAATTTCCCATAAGAAATAAAAATGAAATAATAAAAATGATTGACTTTTCCCACATTATTTCTAATCTTCATAACATTTACTATCATAGAAGTTGGAAATATTTGAAGTAATAGCTAGTGGTCAGTCCACTTTTGTCTGATTTGAGTTTGAGTGTCTTTACTTGTCCATGTTCTTAGGGATTATTTCTTGATACTTAACTCCCAATGCCACTGTGCTAGACCCCATGAAAGACAGAGATAAGACACAGAACCTATCCTTTTCTAAAAAGAACTTTTAAGTTTTGGTAATTCTGTCAAAACTCACCCATAAAATACAGTCATTTGAATAATTTATGTGTTTATCATTTTTCTATTTTTGCAGTTTCTGAACTCACAAGAGAAAAAGATAAAAGGAGGTTATGTCATGTTGTACAGTCTAGTGGATGAGAGAATACATGTATAATCATGTGTATGACTGCATTTTAATTCTTATGTAGATGATTTTTTTTTTGCTGGAAGAACAGAGGTAAAAAGGAAACAAAATGATACATACGTTGACATGTCGTAATAATCCAAAGTCCAAAATTTACATTAAGGTTCGTACTTGGTGTTATACATTCTGAAGGTTTGGATAAATGAATAGACAGGTATCCACCATGGCATTGTACAGAGTATTTTTTACTGCCTTAAAAATTCTCTGCTCTGCCTGTTCATTCCTACTCCCTTAAATTTTAGCAACCATTGCTCTTTTCACTGTCTCTATAGTTTTGCCTTCTCTATAATGCCAAATAGTTGAATATATGTAGTGATTATTCTTTTCAGATTGGCTTCTTTCACTTAGTAATCTGCAATTAAGCTTCCTCCATGTCTTTTCATGGGTTGACAGCTCATTCCTTTCTGCACTGAATAATATTCCATTGTCTGGACTCCACTTACTGAAAGACATCTTGGTTGCTTCCAGATTTTGGCAATTATGAGTAAAGCTGCTATAAACATCTGTATGTAGGTTTTTATGCAGATATAAGTTTTCAGTTCTCGGTTAATACCAGGATGCACAGTTGCTAGACTATATAGAAAGAGAATGTTTAGTTTTGTCAGACACCACAAACTGCCCTCCACTATGATGGTACCATTTTGTATTTTGCCCCAGAAATGAATTAGAGTTCCTATTGCTCCACATACTCTGCAGCATTTGGTCTTGTCAGTGTCCTGGAATTTTGCAATTCTAATAGGTATACTGTGATATCTCAATGTTATATTAATTTGCATTTTCCTGATGACATATGATGTGGAGCATCTTTCCATATGCTTATTTACTATCTGTGTATCTTTGGTGAGGTATCTGCTAAGGTCTTTGGTTCAGTTTGTAATTGGATTGTTTATTTTCTTTATGTCCCTGTAGGGATCACTATACTTCCAAGTATTCTGATTTCTTTGGCTTGTGAAAAGAATACACACACACACACACACACACACACACACACACACACGTTTCAATGTTTGCAGTATCTAAATAAATGCACTGAGGACTTTTCTGTTACCAAACGTTCATCAAGAATCAATCATTAGGGTTTGTCAGTCAGTGCCATTTTAAATCAGAAACACTCCTGTTAACTATAGCATATAAAATAAACAATAATGGGTAAACTTATACTGACAATGTTTCCAACATCAAAATATGCTTTAGTTTTAAAATGGGAGATAAAGGAGACATGTGGGTTGTGGTAAAAAGTAAATGAGAAACAGAATGGGAAGAATAAAATTATGAGGTAGAAAAAGACCAGGAAGAACATAATGAGTCAAACATTTAGAAGATGTTTATTTGGGAAAATTATTCATAATGACACCTTGCTCTTCACTAAACTGTGGGCTTAGTACCATCATTTTGAAATGATAATTATTTGAACATGAAGTATTTATAGTTATTCAATGCTTCATCTTTAATCCTTCAAAATTGATTCTGAAGAGTATGTTCTACTGTGCCTAGGCAGGAAGAAAAGTACAGCATGAAAAAATTAGAGCAATATTGCTCTTAATATAGCAAAACTGGTATTAAAGCAGTATTTGAATCTTGTAGTAGGAATACATTCTTCCTATACTACATGCTTCATTAATACTAATGAGACAACATTGTTATTATTCAAAAATGAAAGCAATAGTTTATGTATATTTTTTATGTAGTCAAATTCATCAAATGAAGCCCATTATCAATTTCCATATAAAATTATTGGTTAAGTTTTTTGGAAAATATTTTTTCAATAAAAGCCATATAATACCGTGACAAATATTAAAATCAAATTTTATTTTACTCTTTATATCCATGGCCACAACTTCTCACATATATGTATATATACTGATTGAGTAATGCATACTGTGTAACCAATTTTGAAGGTAAAAGTTTGCTTATGTTTTTTTCTATTCGTTACCTTCACCTGTGGGAAGATTACGTCTTTCAGAACTCATTTAATATGGAGCAGGTGGGACAATTAAGGTGAATTATTGTGTCTGAATTATCAGTTCACCTTGATGGAAATATGGTTGCTTCTATCCTATTGGTTAAATGTCATTTTTTATCTTAATAACAGCTACTTCCTTGTAAAGTATTTTTATTCTTATAGGATGATTTAACCTGAGATTTTTGTATTGCTTAGCAGAATAAATTTAAACTTTGGGCCCCAACCACAGTTTCAGGAAGTATTGTTTATATTTTTGAAATCAGATACAGAAGAGGTCCAGGAAAGGAAATAATTTGTCATGTCTTTTTTAACGATGTGGGTAATTTCTCTCAGAGACACCATAATATCTTTAAAATTTGGAATTGAACATGAGAAAAAGCCTGACAGACTTTGTAAACAATTACACAATAAATTGATTGTCAGACTTAATCATTTATTACTTATGTAATCTTAAGCATGTTACTATTGCTCTATGGGTGTCAGTTTTTTAGCCTGTAAGGTGGGGATAACAAAGACTACTTGATGGAGTTCATTGTTGTTATAAGGTAATGTAGGTAAATTACTTATAGCTCCTGATATAATAAATAAACGTAGTGGTTTTCTCTGCACATGGGTAAAGTACAAAAGCTTCTTATAAGGCAAGAGGAAGAGCGTAAAATAGTCTAAAGAACCCAGTGCTACTCCCATCTAATCTCTGGCCAAATAATTTTTTTAATGATTAAGTTTATGCAAATATTACCAATTTTAGCAATTTCCATGTAGTGAGCAATGAAAAAAGAAACAATTGACCCAATCATTGCTTTTAATTGTGCTTTGTGTAATTTTTGTTTTGCATAGATTCCATGTCTCCATGTTCAATTATAATAGAAAGTATTTTTAAAACACTAAACTCAATGCTAATTATATCACATCTTCTCCCCAGATTCGAACCTTGGTTCAAGGGGCTTGCAGAGTTTGCCATAATCTATCTCCCCCTCCCTTTCCCATCGCAGAATCTTGATACTAAAAAAAAGTGTGATGTTCAGTGGATGGGAATTTTCCTCTGCTATTAACATGTCCCTCTCCATAGGCTCTAGCTCAGCAATTCTTGAAGGGTAGCCACACTTAGAAGCATAAGAGGAATTTATGCAAAGTTTGTATCAGCTATCACATGATTGTTGGGCACCACTGACAGTTGTTAGGAGGATGGTGGGTATCCTGCCATACATGAAATACTTCTTTACAATAAAAAATTACCTTGCTTGACTGTTGATTGAGGTTAATACCACCATAGGGCTAATTCCACTACAAATACATATCAACAGTACTTTAGCACAAATAATAGTGAAAACTTTAGTAAGAAGGTGAATTAAAATCCTAATAATTTTTGGGTGCCTGGGTGGTACAGTAAGTTAAAGGTCTGACTCTTAGTTTCAGCTTAGGTTGTGATCTCTAAGTTATGAGATCAAGCTTCATGTCAGCTCCACACTCAGCACAGAGTCTGCTTAAGATTCTCTCTCTCTCTCCACCCACTTCAAATAGATAAAATACATCTTTAAAATACTAATAATTTGGGAAAAAGTTATTATAGAATGGGAAATTTAAATATTAGAAAAATATTCTTTATATTATTGATAAATTAATCATATTGTGCATTGTGCCTCCTCAATGTATAATTTTATATACTGAGATATTGGTACTGAGTCAATAATGTCACCTTTGTTTAATCTTTTTTATTAGTATTAGTGGTACATTATAGGTATGACATAGTGTCCATTGAAGTTTTTTTTTTTATAATACCCATAGAGCAAACTATGACCTGTAAAGTAGTTTCAAAAATCCAGAAACTATAGTGTTAACATGTAAACATTATTTACTACTTTACTTTAAACATTACTTACTACTATTTTCAGATCTTAATAAAATTCTTCCATGTCCGGGCACCTGGGTGGCTCAGTTGGTTAAGGGCTGACTCATGATTTCCACTCAGGTCATGATCTCAGGGTCCTGGGATTAAGCCTTGTGTCAAACTCCATGCTCAGCAGAGACTCAGCTGGAAATTCTTTCTGTCTCCTCCCTCTGTCCCCCTCCCTGACTCATTCTCTCTTTCAAATGAATAAAAATTTAAAATAAATAAATTAAAAGTTCTATGTTGAATATTTAACTTTCTCAATACATTTTTTTCAATTAAGTAGAACTTCATTTCACAATGAAAATAGCAAATAAATTATTATAAACTATTTTTAATAAGATTTAGCATTGAGTATCATTTTCCTGATTCTTCCAGTGTTGAAGGTTTAATGGTAAAAAAAAATAATACTACTAATATCCATCATGGCTGCAGGCAATGTTTGTGCATTTTTCCCCTTTCATAAGCTATCACTATTTTGTTGTCATGTATTTCTATTATATACTGCTGAGAGAAAAGAAAAAAGAAAAAAAAAGCTAAACTAAAAATAAATTAAAATTTAGTGTCTGATTTTGCTTACACTTCTTTTGATTAGGGATTTGAACAGACCACACAAGGATGACTGTTATTTAATCGATGGTATTCAGGCCTACACTAGACTAGCTCAAGTGACTAGCAGTAGCTAAGATGACTCAATCAATGCTGTGATCTGGAACCTTGGCTCTGGTCTTTGCTAAGTACCTTTTCTGCTCCATGTGACATCTACTAGGGCTGGGAAGTTCAAGATGACTTCTTTATTCATTTGTCTGACACTTCAACTGGAATGACTCAAACTGCGATGGCAGGGAATCTCTGTCTTGTTTTATGTTGTCTCTGATGTGTCTTAATCTTTCTCACAGCACGACTGACCCATGATAATTCATCTTCCTATGTGGGGTCTGACATCCCCCAGAGTAATTCCCAAGAGAGCAAGGTAGGACTTACAGTCAAATTATTCAATGTCGCTTCTGCTACATTCTTTTGGTTACAGAGGATTAGCCCAGATTCAATGAGGAAAAGAACTACACAGGACATGAAAAGCAAGAGATATGGTTTATTGAGATTGGAGAAGAAAGGTGTGTGTGATGGGAGCACATCTTTGAAATTAGCTACCTTACCACACATATGCCCTCTCTGTTCTGGCTTATGGGGTGAATGAGCATGTTCTTTGGAGTGTCTTGCTTGACCTCTTTTCTATTCATAAATTTTACTAGTAATCATCTTCTACCAACAATGTGCTCCTTAGCATTTTGCTTTTTTGTAAAATCCCATTATCTGGCAGGCAGCCTCTCAGTAGGCACGCCAGTGAAATGGTCCATAGCTATTCTCCGAGGGGCCCAGTTAACCAGTGGGAAGCTCAAGCATCCTTTCCATACCAAATTGTGAAGTATGTCAGTTTAAGAGTTCTATCTTTTATTCTCTCTGTCCCTCTCTCTGATATATCTTCTCCCTTCAGTTTTACCCAGTTTTTCCCCCTCTCCATCCAGAACCCACCCCAGCTAGACCCAAATGCAACATTTAATCTCTAAGAATGATTGTCAAAGAGCAATCCTTATTCGACTTCTAATAAAGTAAAGCACACTTCTACTTTTCCCATTTGGAAGGCAAGTATTTTTCATTCATAAGAATATTCTACCGACGAACAGATTGGAAATAATCTTTCCACTTTCCTCTCTTCATCCTTCTGCTTTCAGCATTTTAGCCAACTGTCGTGAGTAGGAGGAGGTTGCTTATTTACTATGATTATGATAGGACCTGTTCTTGTGCCTCCTAGGAAGGCTTGAATGAGAATATGTGGCTCTAGTTATAGGTATCTTTCTTTAGAATACAGATAATCAGTGCCCTTGGTTTTCTTTTAGCTATCTGCTCTAACAGCAATTCCAGAAAAAAAATAATTGTAATCAGCATCATCTTATATAAACACCATGACCTTTTGTCTATACATTCCTGATTTATGAAAATGTTCTGATTGACTGGACTTTTCATTCTTGGAAAAAGGTATAACAAATTTCTTCTAACTCTGCTATCACATGGATAGAAAGGATGGTACAAATCAATTTGGAAGGAATAGTTGTAACAAACACATATATCCAATTAGATAAAACAACCTGCTGATAACCAAATTGCTAGGAGATGGAGACTTACTGTATAGACCTCTAGCAAAGGTTTTCTCCTTAATGAACAAGTTGTTTAAGTAATTTGAATATAAAAGGTAAAATTACTACAAAGGAAAAAGAAAAGCAAAAGGATTCTGTTAATTTTACTTTCTTTAGGTAAATATAATTTCTTCTTATTTAATGTGTCACTTTAATGTGCAAATCTTGTGTTAAAACAGTTATATCATATGAAAGAATTTTTCAAGGACTATCTTCCATTCTACTGGGACACAAGTTTTCAGTGTTAACAGGGAAGCTTCAGTTAAAACTAGCAGGAATCACTGTGCAGAGAATAAAGACACTCCACTCAATGTATCCAAATTCAGTTCATAGCTGACAGACCACAATGCATCACTAGTGTCAGAAACCATCAATTTTAGGATGGTCAATTTGGATTGAAGTAATGAACTCTGGCTTAAGTAAAGTGGCAGATATTATCTAACAGATGGCAAAGATATTAGTCGTTTCTATCACATCTATTTATGTGATAAGTGGAAACAAAGAATTTCTGATTATAAATGAATAAGATGATATATTCATTATAACTCTTGTTTCCAAGTGACAGAAAACCAGCACATTATTGTTTAAGATTAAGACTGTGAGATAGGGAACATGCAAAATAACAAATGTCAAATGAGAAAGAAATTTTTTATCTTCCTCAGAAACATAAGCAGTTGAGAGTTGATATGGTGGCTCCAAAGATATGGAAAGCCAGCTTCCTTTCAATGTTTTGCACCCTCGAGTTCAGTGCACAGCTTCTACCTTGTGATGTAGGTAACCATTCGAAGGCTCATCCTTTATGTCCACATTGTAGACAGCAAAAGGGAGAAAGAAGTAGTGATATGGTCATGTCCAGCTTCAAGGAAACTTGGGGAATTTATCTTTTAGTCTAGTGAGAGTTCTAAATACCTGTTCTTCTACTAAGAAAGGAAGGGGGGGAGAGCTATTGGTAAGTTAATTACAAGTATCTGCCACCCCCAACTTAAACTAGTTTAAGTAACAATGGAAACATCAAAACATGGGATGGTTTATAAGAACCAAGAACAACTGAGGGGATAGAAACCTTCCAAAGCCATTCAGACTCTATACCCCCTCTATGTATATGCTTTGTATTTTCTTCTCAGGCTTTCCAGTCTAAGTATGCCAGATGTGTGCTGAGGCTTTATGACCTTCCAGTTTGTCTCCAGAATGTCTAATTCTTTTTCTCACTTCCAGTGTCAAAATTCCTGGATGGTGCTTTTATCAGTTCAGTTTAGACCAGCCACCAATTTTTGAACCAATCAGCTATAACCAATGGAGCAAAGTATTTAAAATAGCTCTTCTTTTGTTAACCATTGGTGGGAAGGGGACTAGTTTCCAGAACAAAGAGGAAATTGGATAAAATAAACAAACAATGAATTCTGGACATATGTGATTTACTTACATTTGCAATAATAATGATACTCATTTTAAAAAATATCTTGGTAGGTAAGCTCTCAAAACTATTCTGTTTGGTTTCCAGTAGCAAAGATCTTTTGTTATTTCTAATTCATAAATCACAATGGCATTTGATTTTCCAATTTCAGTCCTGGTCATTTATTATTTTAATTGATGGCATACTTTGAAATGTCTTGCATTAGACTATTTGAATATGAAACATTTAATCTTCATTATGATGTGAAAAAATATTGAGTCTATGGATATAAACTAACTTGATAGTTCACAAATTCTGATTAATAAAAGTCACTTTTATCAAAGTGGACTTTTTTGGCATGACTTAACTCTCTTGAAACAGTAGATAGAGAATGGTTCAACAGATAGCCTGAGCGTGTTCTGTAACATCAAACCTGACTACAAGTCTTCTGGAACTTGTGTTTCTTGTATTCTATTGATCTTATATAGCCAAGGGTTCTTCTCCTTAAATTTCTGCGTCAGAAGTTAATTAGCCTTAAACAGTAGGCTATTTTCTTAAGACTTTAACCATGTCAAGTTGCAGTAAGTTCATTAAAGCTACTAGTTTGGGGCTTCATCCTGAAGTTTATGCAAAGCAGAAACAGAATACCTTTTTTCTTTTTCTAAAAACAGATTTTGATTTTTCTTATATATGTGCACTGTCTAGTACAGGATCAGAATCTCAGTAAGCAGAATGGAATAAATATTCTGATAATTTATTTCTGTTGCTCACTGTGGTCTACCTTTCGGTATTCCACCCTATCCAGAAGAAGACATTATGTCCTGTAGCTGCAAATAGAGGGCACAAGCAGGCTTCAAAAACACTTCTAAATCACTGAAGCATACAACTACAATTATTCAGACATAGAAGTATATCATATACTATGAGGTTGATGATCTATAGATGAGCTTTTTTAACGACCTACAATATACCAACATTCCTACAAGAACTTTACCAATGTTGCCACATTAACATGTTAGGAGATGGTACTCACCATCATTTGTGGAAGAGGAAGGCTATGAATTAATTTAAGTATTATGCCCCAAATCACAACTGGATGTAAATGGCAGAATCACAATTTGGACCATGATATAGATAGTTTAAAATGTTATGCTCTAAATTACGTTCTTCTATCAACTAACAATGCCTCTCAGCTGTGTAAATTTGTTAACATTATTCCAATTTCTGTCTAAAGTGACCATATGATTGGAACTTTTATGACCATCCTGAATTCTGTATCAGTTTCACAATGCACTTATGTAATAGATTTATTTTCTTAGCTCAATTTATCCATCAAATGTTTAAATGATGTTTGTATTCAAGAACTATCCAAGGTACTGATGAATAAAACAAGAGTCACTTTTAGAATCTTCTCCTTCCAGAGTTAATGTGAAGTAAATAAAAAAATATATATTACATTACTTGAACATATACTTTATTAGGTCACTAGGAAAACAGTGGGAAGCAGGACAGACAAAATTCTTGACCTCATGGGGTTTGTAATCTATAAGATTCTATTGAGTATTTAACAGACATCTGAGACCAAATAAATTTTAACTGACTTCACCCTTAGAGGAAAGTGGTAGTCTGAGTCAAAAACAGTACTCCATTTAGAGTAGGGTGAGTAGCAGTGGAGCCTCTTGGATGACAAGGTTAGAGAGATAGGTAGGGACACATCCTATATACCCTTGTTGAGAGAGTTCGGTTACATGGGAGTGCCATGGGAAACACTGAAAGTTTTTAAGCAGAAAAGGATCATATTCTGATTTATATTCTTAAAAGTTCACTTGGGGGAGCTGAATGAATGTACTGTAGGGAGACAAGAATGGGGCAGATTCAATAAGCAGACTTTTGTAATGCTGTGTTTAGTGCTATATGGCAGTTTACCAGGTAGAATCAAGAGGAAATTTAATAAAAGCTAGCTAATTGTGGGTTTAAAAAATACTGGAAACAAACTATAAAAATAAAACCAAGGAAATACGAGGTTCCATAAATCTCACTAACTTGAATATATAAATCAACTTTGTTCTTTCTTTCTTTCTTTCTTTCTTTCTTTCTTTCTTTCTTTTCTTTTCTTTTTCTTTTTCTTTTACTTTTACTTTTTCTTGTTCTTCTTGCTATCTTGTTTTCTTTTTTCTTTCCAATAAAAAAGTTAGGAGCACTTTGCAGTCTGCATTGACTCAGGGTCCATTTATTATAATTGACCAATAAATGACACAGTTCTTTTTAAATGTAAAACAAGTAGGCTATATAATCAACTTCATACAATTAAGTATAAATTGATCTTTTTCCTGAGAGAACCAGCTTGAGAAATACTAATTTTTGTAGTAACGTTAGTCAACTTTGCTAATAAAAATATTGTATCACCAATATAAGAATTTTCTTCAAAGGCAAAATATATGGGGTTTCATAAAATAGCCAAATTAATGTGTCCCTCTGAAATATCTTATGTTTTCAAAAATTTTAACTAAGGGACTTACACAAATATGGTGCCTAGTGCAGAGGATACATGCCCTTTCCTTTGCTTATATTTCATTATTTAATCTCAAAGAGGCCAGAGCTCTTAATTAAAGACAAAGATGGATATGCCTTGGTGCAAAGTTGTTTTTATTTCTGAATGAGCACACTTGTGAAACTGATTTCCTCAATAGCAGGGCCAGGTGGAGAGATGGAGGTCACCTCTGTGTAACAGCATGCTCCTCCCAGGTCCATAGGAAGCCAGCAATGCTGTCTTCCTCAGTGACCAGATGGGCCAAGTCCTGCAGAATAGTCCACAGCCATTATTCTGTGCATCAGGCTGTGCAATTGATTTCAAGATAACAGACAAGAGGGAAAGGGTTGTCGGGCTTGACTGCCTCCTGTCAATGCAGGAGCCCTGGAACAGTGTAATTCAGAAATTTCTTGTCAATTTGGGTAAGGTAGGGTGGAATCCTGACAGGGCGATTCTTTATTTGTCATGCAGTTTGAAGGTGCAGTGGGAATCTGCAACTTGTGCCTGGGCAGTGACTGGCCTGGCTAAAACAATACGTCATGATACATGGCTCAATTTCACAGCAAACCCCATGGAAGATTTTGTTTCATGGACAGGAAAGAATAAAAAAGGTGGAAATGAAGGGCACAGTTTATTTTTCAAAGACTATCTAAGATATTCCATTTCTCTCAATGCCTACATTGCCTTTATATTGCAAACTTATTTTCTTTTTGTTTTCTAAATTTCAATTATCTGCAGAGTATAAAATATCCTCTCTGCTTGAAATCAAATCAGTAATGAGGGAAATGGAGAAACTAATGTCTCAGGAACAGGGAAACATACTCTGAGTGTCACTATAGTTACATTTTGACTTGGATTGGGCAAATCAGGTTACAATAATTGTGACATGTATGGATGGATTTAAAATCATGCATCAGGCTGTGCTAAATCATGTGAAAAGTGTTTGAATGAAAACATTAATTACATCTCATAGGTAAACATCAAAGAGACTAGACAAGTCATGCTTTTGTTTTGTTTAATACTAAAGATATCAGAACTACTTAACTACAAATTCCCTACGGCCCTTATGTTTTCTTTTATTTCATCTGTGTACAACTTCATGAACATTTACATTGTTTCTCTATGATTTACAAATAGTGATAATGTCAACATGGCTTTTCCCCAAATTCTTCCTAAAATTTTAAAATGGGATGAGGGGCCCACTGGAAGAAAAGGTTAACATTTTGTTCAATAAATACTGAAAGCTCAGGTGTCTGTTGGATAGAAATAAATTCCAGGAATAAAAAACTAAGCCAGTCAAAAGTCACAGAAGCAACGGGAGAATGAAGTGAGGTTTTTAAAAGGAGATGGTTTTTCTATTTGGAATATCAGAAAAATAAATTGAAATTAAATGAATGAAATGAAACCAAACCAAAACCAAACAAGTGCACTGGACTTTTTGTGGTTTTAGTTTAACATATTTTTTTTCAGTGTTCCAAGATTCATTGTTTATGCCCCACACCCAGTGCTCCAGGCAATATGTGCCCTAAATACCCACCACCAGGCTTACCCATCCCCCCATCCTCTCCCCTCCAAGACAGTTTGTTTCTGAGTCCAAAGTCTCTCATGTTTCATCTCCCTCCCCTATTTAGCCCCCCTTCCCATTTCCTTTTCTTCTCCTACTGTCCTCCATTTTACTCCTTAGGCTCCACAAGTAAGTGAAACCATATGATACTTGACTTTCTCTGCTTGGCAAAGATTATGCTGAGTGAAATGAGCCAAGTAAGATTTTTTTTTTAAATATTTCATTTATTTGACAGAAAGAAACACAGCTAGAGAAGGAACACAAGCAGTTGGAGTAGAGAGAGAGAAGCAGACTTTCCACAAAGCAGGGAACCTGATGCGAGGCTCGATCCTGAATCTCCAGGATCATGACCCGAGCCGAAGGCAGTCGTTTAACCAACTGAGCTACCCAGGTACCCCAGGTATATTTTTTAAAGATATTGTTTTTAAATAGTTCTGTATAATGATATTATGTAAAGATAAAAAGAATTTTTTTAAAAAGTTTTTATTTATTTATTTGACAGAAACAGAGCTAGAGAGGGAACACAAGCAGGAGGAGTGAGAGAGGGAGAAGCAGGCCTCCTGCTGAGCAGGGAGCCCGATGTAGGGCTCCATGTGGGGCTTGATGCAGAGGCTCCATCCTGGGACTCTGGGATCATGAGCTGAGCTGAAGGCAGATGCTTAATGACTGAGCCACCCATGCGTCCCAAAATAAAAAGAAAGCTAAAGACACAATCTTTGTCTTCAAAGAGCTTACATTTTAACAGAAGAAATTTATTTAACAAATATTTTAGGTACCTTTTGCTAGAGGGAGACAATGAGTGAGTTATCCTGGCACTTTATTGGTATTTCTGAATATTATTTTAAATTTAACATATTAATAAAGATGTTTATCTGTGATAGTGGTGTATAATAAGAAGCTGAATTTTATCTTTGGTTTGAAATATATATGTTCATCATTTTTTAAAAGATTTTATTTATTTATCAGAGAGAGAGAGAGTGAACAAGCACAAACGGGGGAGCAGAAGGCAGAGGCAGAAGCAGGCTCCCCATTGAGCAAGGAGCCCAATGCAGGACTGGATTGGATCTTAGAATCCTGGGATCATGACCTGAGCTGAAAGCAGATGCTTAACAACTAAGCTACCCCGACATCCCTATGTTCATCATTTTATTTGTTACAGTATTTACTGTTTTTTCCATAAATGTTTGCAAAATAATCATGAATCATTCATAATTTGTAATACTTTAAAGTATAACTATTTAAACTCGTATTTTATAATTCATAAGTAACATAGGCCCAAGAGATGCTTGATTTGGGATTCACTAAAAGGATAAATTTAATTTAAAAAAAGCTTAAATTTCTGCTATAGTAAATAAAATCTTAATAAACTGATATTATGGGGTACCTGGGTGGCTCAGTCGATTAAGTGGCTGCCCTCAGCTGAGGTCATGATCCCAGAGTCATGAGATCTAGTCCTGCATTGGTCTCTCTCTGCTGAGCAGGGAGATTGCTGCCCCTTCTTCCTCTGTCTGCCACTCCTGCTGCTTGTGTGCTCTCTCTTTCTCTCTGTCAAACAAATAAAATCTTTTAAAAATAAAAATAAAAAATAAACTGATACTACTAAGTAACACAAGCTTATCATACCTGCTTATTTGCAGGTAGGCTGATAAGATTTGCATATTCTTTTCTTGCTAGTATGTTAAATGCGGTATTTATGAAAGTAGGATATAAATGTTTTTCTGGGATATTTATATGGCTTATTCAGGATCTATATTGTTAGTTTATATTGTTGTAATAAATTTCCTAATATTTTAGTAAAAACTTTTGCATCTGTATTCATGAAATATATTAACCTCTAGCTGGCTTTTTTTTTTTTTTTTTTGTAGTGTCTATGTCTAATGAAGTTAATGTGGGCCTCATAAAATAAGTTAGAAAGTAGTTCCTAATTTATTTTCTGGAAGATTTTTGTGTGTTTTGCTTTATCTACACTTTCATTTTAATAGCCTCCAACAGAAAAGCCATCCAGACTTGAAGTGCCCTTTGTGGGAATATTCTAAATTGGAAACTAAATTTTTATAAGACAGATAGGACAATTCAACTTTTCTATTTCTTCTTATAACAACTTTGGCAACTTATTTTCCAAGAAAGTTGTGTTTTTTATCTAAGTAGTTGTATTTATAACTACCAAGTTGTTCATTGTACCAGCTTTTTACAATATAATATCTGAAGGATTTGTAGTGTTTGCTTCTCTTAAATTTTCAACAGTGACCTTTTTTTAATCACTGTTGCCAGAACATCATAAATTTTGTTGCTTTTTCCTAGGGACCAGCCTTTGGTTTTATTTTTTTCTCTGTTGGTTTTCTGTTTTCTATTTTATTAATTTATGCTGTTAGTTTTATTATTTCTTTCTTTCTATTTGCTTTGGGTTTCATTTGATCATCTTTTTCTAGAGTCACATGATAAAAGCTCCGACCTTTGATTTTAGATCTTTCTTCTTTTCAAACATAGACAATTAAAGCTGTTATTTACCCTCTAAGTACTATTTTAGATGTGTCATACAAATATGCTATCTTGTGATTTCTTTTTAATTTCATGCCAAGTATTTCCTAGATCTTCTATAATTTTCCTTGCAAAATTTATCAATTATTCTGAAGAATGTTGGTTAATTTCTGAATATTTATGAATAATCCAGAAATGTTTTTTCTGATTTCTAATTTGTATTCATCTTAATGAGAGAACATGCTGTATTATTTCATATTTTTAAAATGTGTTATCTGACCCAGCATACAGTATACCTTGGTGAATGTTGCTTATGCATTTGAATGGAATGTGATTCTGCTGTTGTGATATATGATGTTCTTCAAATATCAAGCAGATCAAATTTGTTGATAGTGTTGAGTAGGTCTTTTATATGCATACTCATTATTGGTCAACTTGTTCTTCTGATGAGGAGATATTGAGTTGTCCAATAATGATAGTGGATTTATTAATTTCTCCTTTCATTTCTACATCTTGTAGCTCCATTGGTGTATACACATTTATTATTGTTATTTTTTTTATTTTTTTAAAGATTTTATTTATTTACTTGACAGAGAGAAACACAGCTAGAGAGGGAACACAAGTGGAGTGAGAGAGGGAGAAACAGGCTTCCTGCTGAGCAGGGAGCCTGATGCAGGGCTTGATCCCAGGGCCCTGGGAACATGACCTGAGCTGAAGGCAGATGCTTAATGACCGAGCCACCCAGGTACCCCTATTTTTTAAATAAATTTGTCTTTTAATTATTAGTAGCCTTCAGTATCTTGATAATAATCCTCAACCTCTATTTTGTCTGATATTAAAATGGCAATTTGGATTTCTTATGATTAGAGTGTACACATAATTTTTCCTATTTTAAAAATCTAACCTTTACATTTTTTATCTTCAAATAAAAAATACACTTTTATAGACACCATATAATTGGCTTTCTTTAACATTTAAAAATTATCAGAGGGGTGCCTGGGTGGCTCAGTCAGTTAAGCATCTGCCTTCAGTTTAGGTCATGATTCCAGGGTCCTGGGATTGAGCCCCTTGCTCAGTGAGGAGTTTCTCCCCCTCCCTTCTCCCCTCCCTCCTGCCCAAGCACTCTCTCTCACACTCTGTAATAAATAAATAAATTTTAATTTTTTTAAAATTTTTTTTAAAGATTTTATTTATTTGACAGAGAGAGAGATCACAAATAGGCAGAGAGGCAGGCAGAGAGAGAAGCTGGAAGCAGGCTCCCTGTTGAGTAGAGAACCCGACAGGGGGCTCAATCTCAGGACCCTGGGATCATGACCTGAACCAAAGGCAGAGGCTTAACCCTCTGAGCCACCCAGGTGCCCCAAATAAAAAAAATTTTTTTTTTAATTATCAGAAGGATATTCTTTGTTTCCCTTTTCTTGGGAATTACAATCCTGTAGTCCTCAGTGTCCAATATTATTTTATAAATTGTGTCCATTTATTTGTTTATTTTTAATATGAGAGGACAAGTCCTCCACCAGTTACTTCAGAATAGTAGATTGAAGTCTTACGTTTTATTTTTTAAATAAATTTTGAAATGCAAGATATATGTTGCTTTTTCATCAGCTATGAAATTATAGTAGCTATATAATAATATTCAAAGGAATTTCCTTTGGTCTCAGGAAACTTATAACTTCAATCTGTATGCATATTTTTGTTTTAAAGAATTATGATACAGTCATTAATAAAGAACTTTCAAGTTAAAATATGTGTTAAAAAGTATTAGGAAAACTATTTTGTGGGACAAGTGAGACAGAAATATGAATTCATGGATTAGAAAAGGATCAATATAAAATTCTAACTATTACTATTATTTTTTTAAAGATTTTTGTTTATTTATTTGACAGAGAGAGACACAGTGAGAGAGGGAACAAAATCAGGGGGAGTGGGATAGGGAGAAGCAGGCTTCCTGCTGAGTAGGGAGCTGGATGCAGGCCTGGATCCAGGACCCTGGGATCATGACCTGAGCCTAAGGCAGACGCTTAACAACTGTCACTCAGGTTCTCCTAAAATTCTAATTATTAAAGAGAAAAATATTTTTTAAAGTGTGAGGGTGGGTTTAAAATTACTAGGCATATAGATTATAGCAAATATACTTCACAGGATTAAATAATCATTTTATATGATGAGAACAATATATACAACATGCTGGAAGTTATATCATTTTTATGTATTTAGACTGATGATGACTTTTTAATGTATTACTCAAAATGTGATAGAATTACACTATTTTTATTGTTTTTTTAAGTGTCCTTGAGCAGAAGAAATTTGAAGATCACTGTACATCACAAATTTTTTTTCAATCAAAAATTTTTTTTAAAGATTTTATTTATTTATTTGACAGAGAGAGAGATCACAAGTAGGCAGAGAGGCAGGCAGAGAGAGGAGGAAGCAGGCTCCCTGCTGAGCAGAGAACCTGATGCGGGCCTCGATCCCAGGACCCTGAGATCATGACCTGAGCCAAAGGCAGAGGCTTTAACCCACTGAGCCACCCAGGCGCCCTCAATCACAAATTTCTTGACAGCAACCTTGGTGAGGAATATTTTGCATAACAAGTGAGATGTAATCAAAGGCACACACACACACAAAAGTGTCTCATATGTTCAGGGAACAATGAGAAGCCCCAATACCCAGGAATGAAAGGACTACTTGGAGAGCAACAGGGGTAAAAACATATATAGAACATACACATACACATATATCACACAAATATAGCCACTTATAAAGATTTTTAGATGTTAATATGTAACAAAGTGGATGCTATCATAGGTCTTTGAGCAACAAAATGACAGATAAAGTATTATCTGGATGTTGTCTAACCTAGTGCAGTGTGCATAAATGAATGGTGATGGGAACAGTAGGTAGGAAGCTATTGCAATTGTATAATCATAAGGCAGAAAGGTGTGGGTGTGGGTGTATTGCTAAGAGATGACTAAAGTTATTGTATTGAACTTAAAAATAACAATTATGTAAAAATAGCATTATATGTTTAAAGCCAAGATTTTGGATTTTTTTCTTAGAATATATGTTTATGGGGACACCTGGGTGGTTCAGTCAGGTAACCATCCGTCTTCAGCTCAAATCAGGATCCCAGGGTCTTGGAGTCCAGTGCCACACTGGCCTCCTTGCTCAGTGGGGAACCTGCTTCTCCCTCTGTCTGCTTCCCCTTCTGCCTGCCTGCCACTCCCTCTGTCTGTGCTCCTCTTCTTTTTCTCTCTGACAAGTAAATAAACAAAATCTAAAAAAAAAAGATATTTTTATGAAAGAAAATATCTAATAGGATTCAATAATCAATTTTTTAAATATTTTGAGTACAACAAATTGATTTTACTGAGAAGCTGTCACTAAAAGCTCAAGCCAGCAAAGACAGGTTTGGTAGGCCCATGGCTTCTCAATATTCCTGATTATTTATGCAGGCTTCCTTTTGCCCTGATGTTTCAGCAACATTAGAGTTGGTAGATCTCTACTACCAACAGTAGAGATGTCATTAAAATAAAGTTTCTCTGTGTGATACTTAAATGTTTCAACTAAAATTAATTGAAGGAAAATCTTAACTCATTTGATGATCATCAATCACCAGCATTTATCCTCTATGGCAACTGTGAAAGTTATCTCAACCCCGAATTTAATGGTTTAAATTGATAGCAATATATTATTTATGACAATTCTTTGGGTTGACTAATCAGTTCTACCGCTTTACCCTTTCATTTCTGCTGGTGCTCTGGCATTATTGGAAGGTCTGAAATGTACTCACTCCCGTGGCTGAGTGTTGATTCTGATTATTGACCTGGAGTTCAGTTGGTGTTGACAGGAAAAGGCTTCAGTTCTCCATCTGTGCACTTCTATGGAGCTGCTTGGGCTTCTCACAATCTGGTGGTCTTTGAGTAATTGAATTTTTTACAGTAGCTGGCTTTCAAAACTTTAAAATCAGAAAGTTCTCTACCTTTGTAACTTTTAGGCCTGGAACTAGAAGAATGGCAGTGTTGTTGTATTCTATTGGTAAAATCATATCATAGGAGCAGTCCAAAGTCAAGAAGGGTCTACACAGTGTGTGAATAACAGAATATGCTTCAGCGGTGGCAACAAAAGATTCAGTCTAATGCAATAATGTTCTATCAAAAGTCACTCAACTGTTTTTTTTTCTTCTAATGAGATTTCTGGCTTTATTTTACAATCCTGAAAAATCATACTTGCTTTGCTATTAATACTGATAACTGTAAGTTGACTAAGCCTAATATCCTAGAAATACCCTAAGCTACAAATTTTCTTCTAGAAATTTCTGTTTTCTAGAACATCATGAATATAACAGATTCTGAATAATAAAGAAATTAATACTTTCCATGGCTCATTTACAAATCCTTTAAAAATAATATTGATGCGACTTTCTATTAAATATTACATTTTAATAATTTTCTTAAAAACTGCTAAAAATATGTGTGCATCTGTGTCTGTTTATGCATATATATAGTTATGATATCACTGAGTTGTACAAATAAAAGTGAAAATATAAGATTGTTTAAAATAAACATTCTCAACCTCCTTCAATTCATGGAAAAACTCCTTTAAGTAATTTCTAAAAAAGGAGGGATAGTGGATTATATAGTCTTTTTTAAGGGCTTAGAGAATTATTATTCTGATTTGTTTTTTATATTTTATATTTATTTTACCTCTTTGTGAGAAGAAATACAATTAGTATGGATAATAAGTTGGGACATAAAACACTCTAAATTTTTGTCAGCTCAAGTGTTTATACCTTACTGTTTATTAATCTCTACTCTCATAAACAAATACACTATCTTCACCAAACAACAAAGGCTACAGAGTGCAGAAATGGCACTCAGTCTTTTATTTTTATATTCAATACAGCCATATCCAAGGGACCTGTATTTTTGTACCTGCTTAATATCACGTGTATGAATAGTGAATACAAATGGTGCTGACAAATAGTTTACAGAGTTAAGTATATCTTGAGAGTTTTTCTTTGTTTGATTGAGGGTTTTTCGGTTTACTAAGACAAAAATTGCTTCCAGCGCTTGAAATGTGATCACATTGTTTAGATACGGATCCTCAAGTGTCCTGAATCACAGATATGTATCTTAAATGTCAGTAGGGACTGTCTGTGTTAATCCATCCTTTTTTAGACAAACATGCCCTTGGCAGTTCTACTCAGGATTCAGTGATGCTATTTAATTGACAATTTAAAATTTGCAACATGCAATGCCTCTACTCCTAATCCCCAAACCATATTTATGTCTCTTGTAAGTCATAAGCACGCCAAGGACACTGAGGTCTTTAAGTTTCAAGAGCCTGTGGGATCTGGAATGTATATCAGCCTGTACGTATGTAACCTGCTGAGAAATAGCAGTGGTGCAGAAAAATATGGTTCTTTTTCTTGATCAGTATAAGTTAAGTAGTTCTTTATTTCCTCCCTTTCATTATGTATTTCTAGCTCAATGCTGTGAAACCCACTGACAGTAAATCCCTGGAAACTAGGGTGTGAGAGAAAAATTTGTTTACTTGTAGGGAAATTGCAATTACCTCCTACAGTTTTTTGGGATGCAATTTGCAGACCACTTGTATTGAGTGTATTTTTCTACCAAGGGCATTTTTTTTTATTCTTTTGTGATGCAGTTTAACCGTTTTTCTTAATATGTGGGGCGGGGAGTGTTTGAATGGAGAAGGTAACGGTAGTAAATAAAAATATGTATGTATAGTAACTATTTATGGTATCTTAGGTTGCTAAGATCTAACGGGATAAAATGAGAGAAGAGGCAATTCACGAAGATAGTAAGAACAGAAAAAGTCTTACCGGATAATTAAAAATAAGCAAAAGACATGGTTATAGTCCCAATTTTCATACATATATAAAAAGCTAGTATTTTTGATGATTTCAGAATGCTTTTACGGCAACAGTGGAATAAAAGGTTTAATTTTGTTGTTGTTTTATTTCTCTGTAAGAATTGTATAAAAAGAAATAGGGGTACCTACTTAAATTGTATAGCCCATTTTTATTTTTGTCAGAGTCTTAGAAATGAAAATCTCAAGTAAATGATAACAAGAAAATTGGCATTTTAAGGAAGTCTCCTTTACCTAAAAATTTAGAAGAAAATAAGAAAGTATTAAAAATTTAAGCAACTGTGTATTTAAAGTCATTTCTGATGTAATTTGTAACCATTATGATTTATAGATAATGGAGTATTGCAAAACTAGAAAATACTATAATATAATAGATAAGGAAAAGGAATATATGATAAAAGTCATGGATTTTAATCTGGGAACTTTAAGAAATTTTAAGAACTTTAAGAATATTGAAATGCTATAACTAAAACAATTCCAATGATCTCTCTTTTTTAATCTGAAGAATGGAGATAGAATAGGGAAGGAGACTTGCCTTAACAGCTTTGAAGGTTTTGGGAAGAGCAGGTAAAATGTTTGATTAGAAAAAAATGTTTGTTAAAATTTGTTAAGAATAGAGTGGCAGTCCATTTCTGGCAGGTACTTGATATGATCTTTCACAACTTAACAAAATACTATAAAAGTAGACAAATTATATGTGGCAATTTATTTTAAGCATTGGGTGAAAGGTAACATAGGACTCTAATCCTCTATAGAAGGGAAACATGTTAGATGACCCCAGAATTCACCTTTCCTGACTGTGGTACAGGGAAATGAAGCCTGAAAGAGCATAGAGTTAGGAGACATAGACAGGATTTCTGGGATACAAAATAGCTGAACTTCATGGACAAGATACTGAAGAGAAAGAAGTTCCTAGGAGGAGTTATGTTAAGTAGACATTTTTGAAGAACTCAGTCTCGAGTCCTGATTGATTTCTGGGATGTACATTCAGAGGGTAAGACTGCAAGGTTGAGAAGAAAATAGCTGCTCCTGGGATAAAAAATGAATCAAGAGGCTCCTGAGTGACTCAGTAGGTAAGGCATCTACTTTCTTCTCAGGCCATGATCTTAGAGTCCTGGGTTCAAACCCCACATCAGGGTCCCTGCTCAGCAGGATGTCTGCCTGCCCACCCCACTCATTCCCCATGCTCTCTCTCTCTCAAATAAATAAATAAAATCTTTTTAAAAGATGAATCAAGGGTGCCTGGGTGGCTCAGTGGGTTAAAGCCTCTGCCTTCACTCAGGTCATAATCTCAGGGTCCTGGGATGGAGGCCCGCATCTGACTCTCTGCTCAGCGAGGAGCCTGCTTCCTCCTCTCTCTCTCTGCCTGCCTCTCTGCCTACTTGTGATCTCTCTCTCCGTCAAATAAATAAATAAAATCTTAAAAAAAAAAAAGATGAATAAATATTCCTAGAGTATAATACTGCTGAAAGAAACTGGAGTTTTAGTCCACCTAGAATAGAGAGACCTTCTGAACAATGGAGTATTTGGTTGAGATCACATCTTAAATATAAAACACATGCCTTAGAGTAATGGCCATACAGTAGAACCTAAGTAAAAGCTATAGCATACTTTCCCTAAGAGTCATCATCATCATCATCATCATCATCGTCATTGTCATCATCATCATCATCATCATCAAGACTAACAGATTACAGAAAATCTACCAGGAACTCAAATGCCTGCCAGAGCCAAAGTCAACACGTTTCAGAGAAGGATAGCAGAAGCTAAATTCTCTGGAATGTATCATTAAAAATGTCCAGTATATAATCAAAATCTACTTGATGTATGAAAAAATGGAAAGTATTACCCTTAGACATGAGAAAAGACAATAAAAATCAATCCTGAGATTACCTTGAAGTTACAATAAACAAAGACTTTAAATCAACTGTTACAAATATGTTCAAGAAAATAAAGAAAAGTAGACATAGTGAATGATATGATGGGAAATCTCATTGTAGATACAGAAATTTTAAATAAGAAACAAATGAAACATGAAATATATACTTATAAAATGAGTAGAAAAAAATGTAGATTATTTTAGTGCCCTGGGTCAAAAGAGCCATAAAAGGTAAAAGAATGAGGGCATATGGATGATTTCATTGGATAAGCATCTCCTTGGGCTCAGGTCATGATCCTCTGGGTCCTGGAATTGAGCCCTGAGTCAGGTTCCCTGCTCAGTGGGGAGTCTGCTTCTCCCTCTCCCTCTGTCCCCGCACCCCATTGCTGCGTGTGCTCTCTCTCTCATACACACACAAAATCATTTATGTTTCTCTGGAGAATCCAGACTAATAAAATGTGTAATTATAGAATTCAATAAGATAATGAAATTTTACATAACAATACCTCAAGAAGAGTTAAAATCATGAGCAATAAAATTAAGAAAAATTGACATAACTTACTTGAATACAAGAAAAAGTAAAAAAAAACTGCAATATATTATTTAATTCTGATATCCAGTTTAAAAATGATTTAGACGTCAGGTATTATTTCACAAAGTTACATATATAAATTATGTAATAAATTTTGTACTTTAAAAAACTATGTATTACTTTATTTTCTTTACTTGTTAGGTACTTTAAGGATTTGTACCCTGTGTTTTCTTCTGTCTGGCATCATAATTACATATTAGAAAATAGATATTCTTTAAAATTCTCCTAATATACTACTGAGATATATTGAAATTGTGAAAGGTGAGCTCATATAAAATAATTATCTTTTATTTGATATTTTACCATATTGGCTTGGCAGAACCTATTTATTTGACAGAAAATAAAAAACCTTGTACAATTGTTTTAGTACGTTTACACAGATCATTTGTCCTATTGTGTTTTAGAATAACTCTTCCATAGCAACTAAAATGAATAAACATCAGCTTATTTGTCTATTTTTTAAGAACTATGCATTCAAATCATATTCTCATGAATGTATTTATTTGTGGAATATTAATAACTGGTTCTACAGGACTTCAATTTCTATGAATACATTTCCTCAGAGAGTCTGATTTTGATATATAGCAAAAATAATCATTTCCTAGTGATTATAGACTGTGTGAATAATGTAAAAATACAAGGAAACATGTATGGTTTAGAAATATAGTTTAAAAAATGGAATGAACTGCTAAAATTGAAAAGAAATTTAAATTATTCAGTTAAATCTAGTAGTAACATGCCCTTCAAGTAGCATAAAAATGTGGAAAGTGCCTCAAAAAATAGTAAATTTTCTACCTAAGCAAAGAGAAGGCTAGATTTGGGTTTAAGTAACCTTAATATAGTCAGTACATTAGGTAAAACAGCTTGTGCACATCTGAGAATTTGCAGAGTTCTCAATAACACAGGAACAATTTTTTTTTCTTCCATTTTGTTTTGGTTTTGGTTTTTCTTTGTTACAGGAACAATTCTTAATGGGTTTTATTTGTTCCTTGGAATGTTTGAAGTTCATTTAACAACATGGCAGGCATCTTAAGACTAAAATGCTGTACTTTATTATAGGTTTTCTGGTTTTGGAGGAAGAGGTGAGGATGACTTGCATAATCCTTCTGGCTCATATTTTGTTTAGATTTATCATGTATCTAACTTTGGTCACTGAGTATTCATCAAACACCTATTCTATTTCAAGCAGAGGCTGTTTTTACTTTATTTAAATACTTTGTGCCTCGATTTCCCTTAATATGTTAAAAATTAAAACATTATTGCTTACTAATAACAACAAATTATTTAGTCCATGATACATGATCCTCACTAAATGCTTTACATACATTATTTAATACTTGTATCCCATGAGGAGGGCACCTGGGCAGTAGGTTAGGCATCAGACTCTTGGTTTCAGGTCAGGTCATGATCTCAGGGTCATGAGATCGAGCCCCAAGTCAGGCTCCATTCTCAGTGCAGAATCTTCTTAAAACTATCTCTCCCTCTCTCTCTCTCTGCCCCTATTTTTCTTTCTCTTTCTCTCTTAAATCCATGTCTTTAAAAAAAAAAAAAAAAAAAAAGATGGAGCTCCTAGGTGACTCCTGATTTTGCCTCAGGTCTTAAGGTCATGGATTGAATCACATGTCCGACTCCCTGCTCAAACTGAAGCTGGCCTGAGACTTTCTCCCTTTGCCTCTTTCCCTGCTCTCCCTCAGTCTCTCTATCTCTCAAAATAATAATAACAAACAACAAAAAATATAACCCATGAGGTAGTTACTATAAACATCTATATATGGATTTTATATCTTGCATATGTTACTTGATTTGCCTAATATTATGGTGCAAATTAAGAAATATAGGGAAGCTCATGGCTTTTTCAATATGTAAACATTTTTTTTTTAGTTAAGAATAAAAAAAAAAACACTACCTACCTAGCATTTGTTATACACATCATCGATGTTTCCTGGGTTTTTCTCTAGACTATTGTCTATTGCATTACCAAATAGAAGCCACCAGGATAATTTGGAAGTGATATAAAAATCAAACCATTACCTTTATAGTTTTTTATTCATTTTTCATATAATTTTGTAGGTTATCTTCAACTCATCATAGATACTCAAGAGTAAGAAATTTAGGGCACCTGGGTGGCTCAGTGGGTTAAAGCCTCTGCCTTTGCTCAGGTCATGATCTCAAGGTCCTGGGATCAAGGCCCGCATTGGGCTCTCTGCTCAGCAGGGAGCGTGCTTCCTCCTCTCTCTCTGCCTGCCTCTCTGCCTTCTTGTGATCTTTCTCTCTGTCAAATAAATAAATAAAATCTTAAAAAAAAAAAAGAGTAAGAAATTTACCACAATTCCTCACTGCAGAGAGTTACATCAGAAAGAGATATTGAATGAAAGATTGGAAGGGTGGTGTACACAATTTGAAAATCAAATGTAAATCTTTTAAATTCAAGACACCTTAGTTTGTAGAAACAGAAATTGTGTGTGGGGTGAGAGATAATGATGGTATCTTATATCTGGGGTTCTCCAAAACAGAACATAGCTTATTTTACCTAGAGATTGGCAATTTTTTTTTTTAATTTCCTGAAGATATTAACCCCACCTAATTCCACATAGAGTCTATTGCTAGGAGTGTCTGTTGTATATATATCTTATAGGATTAAAAATGTCACTTCTTGATAGCATCACACAACGCAGTGACATATTCATATAGATGAAAGTCAGAATTTATCATTCTTATAGATCCAAATAGAAGAGGCAACATGCTTTGGAGAATAAGGATTATCCTTATTTGTCTTATTTGTTACTCCTGGACAGTGAGGGCTAGCGTATAGTGGCATTGGAGTGTACAGAGCCACATAAGGAAAATGATTCAGTTTAGGCACATTCAGCTGCTCAAGAAGGGTAACTGAACAGCCTCAAACCAGGGCATCAAAATGAGATCACAGCAGTATTAGAAAAAAATAAATAAAATAACAAAAAAAAATTATACCATAGTTTATTATGTTCAAAAATAATGTCAAGACATCAAGGGATTATTTGGTGTGTTTGAGTTGCCCAAAGAGTAGAGAAGAAATTTAGAGTATGGCATCATAAGTTGCTCCAAATAGCATAAAACAACATTTTATTATGAAATGAAATGGAAGAAAACAAGTGGAAATATAAGAAGTCCTTATTGGCCAGCTCATAACTGAGTTTCCCATTATATGTCATTTACCAAGAAAACAGATAAGAAATTTCAAAGTTTACAGTAATATCTTGATAGATTTTTTAAGTATGTTAAAAATTTGAGTTATATTTTTTATTACAGTAATGTTTTCATGTATTCCTTGAGTCAGGGTGGCAGGTCCAACAGTTATGTTGTTGGAGGCTATGAATTGATAATTTAATAAGGTACATCGGTGGTATTTGTTTAGGGGAAACAGTGATTGTGGTGGACATGGTCTGAAATGCAGGACATAAGGTCATGGTGGAAAGCTGGAGTTGGGAGTATTGAAGGAGTCTTCTTCCCAGGGGATCAGGGGGTGACTGATATGAAACAGGTCCCCCTAGGGAAAACAATAACATCCATTAATTTTTTGAATGGCACTAATACTACTAACCTCTATCAGATTTCCTTTCAGGCACAGAAATTTTAGGGTATATATTTTGGCATATAACAAGAAGTATACGAGGATCAAAGACTAAATAGTAAATTGATGAGTTGTAATAGAATCTAGTATTAAAGGAAGAAAAGCAATAAATGTGCCAAGTCCAATGTGTCAATGCCTTGAGAGGCCAAATCTGTAGACAATCTGCTAGGTCAGTGATCTCACTATCCAAGGTGAAGGTGTCTCTGGTGCCAGGGAAAAAGTCACCTCTACTTGGGAGGTCTTGGGCTGGGGTAGTGTATTCTGAAGTAATGCTATCTCCTGCATAATGAAGACATGAACTCCTGGGCCATGAGGGTATCATCCAAGATATAGGATTAGAGTATTCTTCTCTGGTATATTTTGACTTGGTTTGATATTGGTCATATTTTTGTGTCTCCATGGAATTATAAGAAGGCTGAGCCAATTGTGGAGTTTGAAGGCAACTTTGGACCTGGGAACTGACTTGCAAATAACTTTTATGTTAAGGAACTTTGTATGTACACAACCAGCAAAGACAATGCTGGCAGCTATGAAACTGCTCTAATTGGAGCCAAGCCCTGAAACCTGACATGATTAAAGCCCTAATTGAGGGTGGCCAAATCTAACAGATCACAACAGTCCAGTATTTCACCCAGTTGGGTGATGTGAGGGTTTCTGCTGAAAATAAATTTTAATCACATGGTCTGATTTGGGTGCATATTGTTAATAGAGTGTCAGATTGTTTGCCAACTAAAATATCTGTGACTAAAGTTGAAGCTTTAGCATTAGCCTGTAGGCATGCCTCCAGTTTAGTCAATGACAGTAAGTCCTTTGTTTTAGTCATTGGTTTGATTGGTGGCAGGCAAGCCAGGAAGGTTTTTAAGCTTCAGGGCTTGTATCAGCTAACCTTAATGGCTTGGGAATTTCAGCATTTCCTGTGCTTGGTTGAAACAACAGCTTGTTTAGAGGGTTTAGGCTTCTGGATCACACATCGATCAAAGTACCCAGACCAATAATAAGACCAAGAGTCAACAGAATGGTGTGCAGCTGCACTTGATAGGCTTTTGTTGCCTTATGTTGATTTTTGTCTAGCATGTATTGTTACCAAGGAGGAGGGGTTGTTTGATTTCATAATTATGAGATATGGTGTTTATTCCATTATTTTGTCTAAGCTTCATTTTTTATTTACTAAGTGGAGGTTTTGTTTTGTTTTGCTTTGTTGTTTTTAATATCCTTCTTACTAATCTATTCTATTTGTGGGAATTGCCTGGGAACATTAATTTTAAAACCTGAGTATTAAAATATTTTTTGAGTAATGGAAATTTAGTCTTTAATGGGTCTCATATAAAATAGTGTTATGAATTAATACTTATTAAGTGGAGGACAGGGTGCCAGATGGTGACCACTATTTAACAGCAGACAATAAGAAGAGTTGAAATAGAAAAGTTCATTATGCAAAGGTCTTAGAAGTACCCAGCAAGCCTCTGAAGGCATATGGGGACATCAAGGTGGAGTACAGAGAGAAATGGTACTTGGGGAATATGGCTTTATTAGGATCATGGATGGAGTGCTTTGGGGTTCCCAGGCTAAGGTTTGATTGGTCAATTCAAACCAAAGAGTACGGTTTGGGAAAATCAAGTAGGAGACTTATTTAAGGAGCACATGAGGTAAAGGCCCTTGGGAAGCAGGGGAGACTACTGATCACAAGGGCTATTGAGGAAGCCATATCAGGAACTTGTATTTGCTTATGACTCTTTGGGTTGCTATCTAAGGCATGCACTTGAACAAGAGGGCAAGTGTCAGTTTAAGATCACTGCGATCTACTTGGCCAAACAAAATGTATGCCAAGGCAGCAGTACAAGGAGTATAGCTTAGCTTAACTCTTCATAGATGGGCAGGTGCCTGGCTTACCTGAAACAGATAACTATAAGATGATCTATGGTTAATAGGTACTAGAAAAGTATGTGCCTCCAGCTGGCTTCTAGCCCTTCTGAGATGGAGGCAAGATCAAAAACCCAAAAGGGTAAGGAGATAGATTATTAAATAATCTCATATATATAAAAGTTTAAACAGAGAGAAGACATATCCCTCTTTAAATATAGAAAAGGGTGATGGAAGTTTTTGCTAAAGTTGGTGTGAAGTGTGAGTTGGCCAGGAAGGCTTGAATTAAGAATGATTCAGTCCTGAGACAAGGTAGAGTACCATTTAGAGATGCATTTGTTATTTTGTAGCTTTAATAGGAGTTTTGTAAGAACCCCACTTAGAGCCTTTCAATTAAACCAGTTCCCTGGGATGTATCAGATAAATGGAAGTTTCATGGAATGTCTTTTTCAAGAACCCAGCATTGTGTATTCTGAGAAGTTAAATGTATGTGTTGATGATTACTAGTAATGTCTAGTACTCCAAGGAGGATAAGAAATGGCATGAGAATATGCTGAAATATGTGTGACCTTGATTTAGATTTCTGTGAAGCAAGAGTTTTCCAAAGTTCTCCACTATGCATGGAACAACTCTTTGTCACTAGCTGAAAAGTTTGTAAAACTGTACAGATTAGATGATTTACTTACCAGTGCAACATTAGGATGACTGCCTGAAGTTTGGCCATTGTGTTAATCTTTGGATTCCATTTTCTCTCAGAGTCATCCTAGTGAAGAGGTGGAAGGTAACAACATTCCACTGAGCCTCTGTGACTTATGATAGCTGTATTGCCATCACACAGTCTATGAAGTTCCATTGCTATTCACTCAGTTAATCCCAAGGGACTTTCTAGGTAGTCAAGGAGTCTGGGATAAGGGCGACCTCCTCTAGTGTCAGGGCATCTGGCAAAGGACTGAGAACAGGGAAGGCCATCCCCTCCTGCTGGTGGACCATATCAGAGGGTTCAGGCTTGGCTTTATCTTATATCGAGAAGACCTCAATCACTCAATGCTGAGCTTCTGGGATATTGCTTTCATGATGCAGGGCATAATAGGCAACTAACTAGGTGAGGAGAATCACATGCTCAGGATCTATGAAAGTTTTCATTTCCAGTGATGCCAGTGTGTGGCAAACAGTTGTCACTCTTATTTTATATATATAATAACACATAGATAAAAAGAGCAGGAATTAGTTTGTCAGTTTGTTTGTTTAATTTACATCAGAAGCCCACAGGTGACTTATGCCATCTGGACCATAAGTGGTCCAGAGATTCTAGGAGGCTTACAAGGAGGTTACCAAAGGCTCTACAGTGAAGAATTCTCTGAGGGAACTAAGAGGAGTATCTGTTGGTTTTAATTTGGACATATTATAGGACCTTCTGTCAGAAGGAGCTCCAGTTAAGTTGGGCTGATTTGTAAGTAGGAGCACCAGCTACATTAAGTAGAATTTGTAAATAAGGAGTAGGTTACCTCCAAAACTCAAAAAGGACCAAAATAAGCTGGACTGGTATGTTCTAATGAGTGTGTTCAATGAAATCTCATGAAGGAGGATGTGATCCATGTAATGTCTTAGCTAGGTTCCTAGAGAAAATTGGATGTGGCTAAGATTTTGTCTGTAAAGATGGCAGAGCTGCACAGAACTCCATGGATAGCTCTGTAACGTTGTGTTTTTTTAATTCACAGATGAAAGCAAACTGTGCTCGAGAAGCTATTGAAATAAGCACTGGGTAGAACATATTAGCGAAATTTGTAGTAACAAAATATTTACCGGTTGCTGATCAGATAAAGTTGGTAATTTCAATAATATTGGGTTGTGTTAGTTTACTAAGGCTGCCATAATAAAGTACCACAGACTAGGTAGCTTAAACAATAGAAATTTATTTTATCAGAATTTGGAGGCTAGAAGTCCAAGATCATTGTGTTGCAAGGTTGGTTTCATTCTAAAGCCTCTCTCTGTGGCTAGGAGATGGTTGTCTTCTCCCTCTGTCTTCACATGGTCTTTCTCCTCTACATATCTGTATCCTAATCTCCTCTTCTTATAAGGAAACTGGTCATATTAAATTAGAGCCCACCCATATGACCTCATTTTTACCTCTGCAAAGACCCTATCTCCAAATACAGCCATAATCTAAGGTACTAGGAGTTAGGACTTAAACACAAATTTTGAGCAGACAAATTTTAGTTTGTAACATGGATGTTGAGTAAGACCTTAAAGCATTGGTCCACATCAATAAAATTGCAGGAATTTACCATGTGGTGTCATTTATTCTTCCCAGGTTTGAGAATAGGCAAAATCAGGCTATTAAATGAAGATGCAGTGGAGAGTCACCACTTAACAAATTAGGTCTTTTATAATAAGTTTTAATTCTTGAAGTCCCTGTTTTTAGTTACACTGGGATATATTAACCAATTTAGCTAGAAGTCTATGGGGAGGGTCTCATTTTATCAAGTCAATTTCTAAGCACTAAAGACTTACTTTTAATTCATTACATGTGTCAAAACATCAATGGCCACTGTATTAGTCATGGTTCTCCAGAGAAACAGTCTAGTAGGATATATACAGATATGGAAGAGATTTATTATGGAAATTTGGCTTACTTGATTATGAAGATTGAGAAGTCCCACAGTATGCCAAATGCAAGCTGGAGAACCAGGAAATCCTGTGATAAAATTCATTCCTAATCCAAAGGCCTGAGAACAAGGGGAGTAAGTGGTATAACTCCCAGTCTGATAATGAAGGCCTGAGAACTAGGGACCACTGGTACAAGGCTTCTATGAGATATTTTAGAGCAATTGGCAATATGAGAAATTTAAGCAAGTTGACAATTAAAGTGAGATATATCTATTTTCTCTCTACTTTATACATATTAATTTTTCTAAGATTATAGTAGGTAGTTTTTAAATCTAGTGGGATCCTCATGTATAACTAATTTGAGCCCTAGTATTCAGTCCATAAAGCTTTGTCAGTTGGTGCCTTGTAACAAAAGTTAAAGTTTAGAACTTATTTTGTAGAGGTACAAAAGCCAATTAGTGCCCTTTTATGCCTTTTATCTTTTTGTTATATAAATTTTTTTGGCAAATTTTGGAATTTCAATTGACTCAAATTATGGTCATTGTGTGTGTGTGTGTGTGTGTGTGTGTGTGTGTGTGTGTATGAGAGAGAGAGAGAGAGAGAGAGAGAGAGAGAGAGATAATATACCTGTATGTGTATATATTCAGAGAGAAAGAGAGATCTTTTTTGTCTATTTATTTATTTTTAAATGTTCTGCACCATATTGGTGTAAATTTTTTCTTCCGTTCCTTTTTTTAAAATTTAAATTCAATTAGCCAAT
>PITA01017187.1:0-44103 GCA_004023965.1 Spilogale gracilis | reverse complement strand
CACAGCGGCCCAGCTGAGATAGCCAATAAAAGCAGCAGCTTTCCAGGCCAGTGGTTACTATGGGTACAGCTTGTTCACCTTCCGGCTCACATCTCCTCCTCTTCTGGATCTAGAACGAATCTGGATTCCATTTCCCATATTCTTTTTTAGAAGAGAGGCCTGCCAGGCTAGAGATGTTACAGAGACCACCTAGCATTTCCCCTTCTTCTCTGAAGAGGAAAAAAGGTGTGCTTTCCTTTTTCAGGAAGACTGGTGAGCACAATGATAATTTTTATATGAAAATATGAAATGAAAAGAATCATAACATTGGTGAAAGCAGAAAGAAAAATAGACCAAGAAAGGTAGACTTCCCCAGTACCTTCCTAAAAGCCTCATGAAATCTAGAATATAATCCAGCTCCCTCTCACCATAAAATCTGTTTTTTTTTTTAACAACTATGCTCTGATAACAAGTAACATGAAGGCCATTAAGAGAAGGAAAGGAAATGTGAACTGGGGTAAATCAGAGAGGGAGATGAAGATGAAGCATGAGAGTCTGTGGACTCTGAGAAACAAACTGAGGGTTTGGAAGGAAAGGGGCGGGGGGATGGGTGAGCCTGGTGGTGGTTAAAGGAGGGCACGTATTGCATGGAGCACTGGGTATGGTGCATAAACAATGAATCTTGGAACGCTGAAAAAAATAAACTAAAATAAATTATTAAGAAAAACAACTGTGGAAAGAGCCAAGTTGCCCTTCAACAGATGAATGGATAAAGAAGATGTGGTACAGATATACAATGGGATATTATGCCTCTATCGGAAAGGATGAATATCCAACTTTTGTAGCAACATGGACTGGACTGGAAGAGATTATGCTGAGTGAAATAAGCCAAGCAGAAAGTCAAATATCATATGGTGTCACTTACTTGTGGAGCATAAGGTGTAATATAGAGGAGAGTGTGAAAAGAAAAGGAAATGTGAACTGGGGTAAATCGGGAAGGGGGATGAAACAGGAGAGATTTTGGACTCAGAAAAGGGGATGGGGGAATCAGTCAGCCTGGTGGTGGGTATTCAGGGCACAAATTTCATGGAGCTCTAGGGTTCGGGGTCTAAACAATGAATCTAGGAATACTAAAAAAAACAATGTTGGCTTCGTCTGGTTGGGGGAAGGAAACAAAACATGACAGACTTTGGACTCAGAAACTGAGGGTCTTGGAGGGGAGGAGGTGGGGGGATGGGAGAGCCTGGTGGTGGGTACTGAGGCCACATATTGCATGGAGCACTAGGTGTGGGGCATAAACAAGGAATCTTTAACTTTAAAAAAATAAAATAATATAATATGGGGCACCTGGGTGGCTCAGTTGGTTGGGCAACTGCCTTCGGCTCAGGTCATGATCCCGGAGACCCGGGATCGAGCCCCACATCGGGCTGTCTGCTCAACGGGAGGCCTGCTTCTCCCTCTCTCACTCTCCTTGCTTGTGTTCCCTCTCTCGCTGTGTTTCATTCTGTCAAATAAATAAATAAAATCTTTAAAAAAATAAAATGAAATAATACAATAAAAAATAATGTAAAGAAAAACAGCTATGCTCTGGCCTCAGTGCATACATCACATGGAGAAAATTGTAATCTGGACTTCTACCTCAACTCAGTAGCAACATTCAATGTGGGATTTTAAAAACCTTAGGGAAATTGTCATATAATTTCCTTTAAAATCTTGGCAGAGAATAGTGTGGACATCTGGGAGTCAGCATCACTGCACAAGGGAAGATAAATATAAAGGTCGCAGCAGTAAATCTTGTCCTCAACATTGACCAATTAGCTGTCTCCAGGACACAGGACATGCATTTACTTTCTGCTCCTGTCCCTCCAGCATCTAATAAGGTTTGGGGGCCTGCACTCTCTGCTCACTGGTTGGGCCCATCCTGCTTCACAACTATACACTCCTGTGGGAAAAATATCCCAGAGCCTCCCACTTGCATGACAGCAGCTCCTCATTGTTGATGCAGTGACACAAGGACACTGGTCCACATGAAAAGGTGGGGATGTGACGGAAGAGCACAGTGCCATCGAAGGAGACTTGGAGGAAGTGTACCCATGACATGAAGACCCAAACACAAGACTCTTGCCTCAGCGACACCCAGGGCTAAACCTGTAAGAAGCTACCTGTTCCTATGAAGAGTATAGGAGGTGACAGCAATGTGGCATCTAAGGTGGGCTTTTACCCAGTGCGGGAGGCCGAGCCAGACCTTTATCTGAATGCTGAGCAGTCTGAAGTCCGGCTCCAGCTCAGAGCTGTAGGCAGTGAAATGTGCTTGTTTTGTCTGTCTGCTCCTTTCTGGGGCTTCAGTGGTCAAGGCTGCCCCGCAGCTGTGCTATG
Source organism: Spilogale gracilis (assembly GCA_004023965.1). Taxonomy (NCBI): domain Eukaryota; kingdom Metazoa; phylum Chordata; class Mammalia; order Carnivora; family Mephitidae; genus Spilogale; species Spilogale gracilis. The sequence continues at coordinate 41,748 of PITA01017187.1, read as the reverse complement.
CTGAAGCACGGGCGACGGAAAAGGACTTTGTCGGCCAGACATTGGCAGTAAGGGATGCAGAGTCACCCTACTCTGGGACAACAGGCTGTGACAAATGCATTTCCTTCTCCTCTCCTTTCCACTCAGCCCAGAGCAAGCTCTTGATTTCTTGGGAGACTCGCTGCAGGGGAAGGAAGCCCCATGAGGTGACTTATGTGTGCCGGGCCTCACAGACCGTGGTGGCTTGGTGGACTTACTGGGGTCCACTGGCACAAGCAGAAGCTCCTTCAGGCCGTTCCACACAGGGGTGAGCAGTTCGTTTATGAGCAGCCCTTAGAGGACCTGGCCCAGGGTGGGTTAGTGAGAGTGATGCATTCCACACCGCTGACCATTCGCTTAGTATTGAGGTTCTACAGCCAGACTGCATGGTGAAAGAAGTCACTAATGCAGAGCTCTGAAGAAAGTAAAACGTTCACTGAGCTTCGATTTAAGATTAAGTTCTTGAGCGCCAGGTGCCCAGCCTGTGTACCTAACTGCGCTAATCCTATGACGTAATGTCACTCCCACCTCCATCATAGCACAGCAAGAGTCCTGGGTGGCGTTGGGAGTAAATCCCGGATTTACAAATTATGTCATTCTGCAGAGAAACTCCCAATGTCTCTGATCTCCTGCCTCTTATATAAAATGCTTGTGCTAAAGTAGATGCTCCCTAAGCCTCATGTCATTCCCCAGGTCTCTAACTCATCAGTGATACTAAGGGTAGAAACAGTTAAGATAAATAAAGCATATATTTTGCTTCAAGTTTAAAGATCATCAACAATACATTTGTTTCCCTTTTAAATATTTTGACACTGCATTTAGAAACAGCAGGGGCTCTGGATCTGGAAGATCTAGGTAAAGTGCCTCCTATGTGAAGTAAACTCTCTGGAACTCTCAAAGCCTCAGTTCTGCTTCTCTATAAGAAGAGGCTCATGGTTATTGTGAATCATATGCTCTTCTAAACCCTGATGTCTTCACTGTAGGTTAAGTACAGGAGGGACACTGCTGTGCAAAGAGATGTCCATGGAAATGGGGAATGGGAAAGACGAAGAGGAATAGAAATACTGAATTTCAGTGACCACTACCAAGCACAAGTCCTCACGGTGATGATGATCACAGTTTGGACCATAGAATGTTTTGCATTATTAAAAGAGATATCTAAAGGGAATATTACTAATGTCATTGTTATGTTTACAAATTGATAATACATTAGAAATAAAATGTTGTATAACTAGAAAAATGTCAATACACCTGCCTATTGAGGGTGCTCCAATAAGCATTATATTAGTGATCATAACATCACAGTTAGACTTTGAGGAACACACAGGAAACACTGGCATCACATGACAAATGAGTTACATGCTTTACCTTAATTCTCACAAGAACATGAACAGGTAGTTCTTATCATCTTCATTCTATGGAGCATGAAAGTAAAGCTCACCAAGGTTAACAAACTTTCCAAAAATGATCCATCTCTCATGAGTTGGAACTCAGTATTGAACTAATATTGAACTCAGGTTCTTCTGATTCAAGAAACAACTGACTAAACCTCTTTACTACCTGCCGACCCAACTTCCTGGATCGTTGAATAACTTAATCATATGCTCTTCTAAAACCTTTGTGTTCCCTGATGTCTTCACTGTAGGTTAAGTACAGGAGGGACACTGCTGTGGAAAGAGATGTCCATGGAAATGGGGAATGGGACAACTGTCCAAGAATTCACCTTGGAGGGGTTTCCTGCCATCCAACACCTGGGAAAAATCTTCTTCCTGGTGCACCTGCTGGCGTACCTGGCATCCACTGCAGGCAATGTGGTCATAATGACCATCACCTGTGCTGACTCCCGGCTCCACACGCCCATGTACTTTTTCCTCAGTACTTTCTCCTTCTTGGAGTGTGGTATCCTAAGTGCTGTTATTCCTAAGCTGCTGGTTATCTTTCTCTTGGGCAGGAAAACTATTTCCCTTCCTGCCTGTTTCATACAGGCATTTGTCACTGTATTTCTGGGATCAGCAGTTTTCTTCCTCATAGCAGTGATGTCTCTGGATCGGTATGTAGCCATTTGCAAGCCTCTGCATTACACGACCATCATGAACCTGAAGACCTGCTTCCTTCTGGTCACTGTCTGCTTTGCTTTAGCCTTCCTTCTCATCACTGGGCTGGTAGTAAAGGTCTCCCAGTTATCCTTCTGTGGTCCCCATGTCATCCCCCACTTCTTCTGTGACATTGGCCCCCTGATTAATCTCTCCTGCTCTGACACCAGATCTGTTGAAATGTTGGCCTTAGTCCTCGCTTTGGTTATCCTTTTGACAACCCTTATCATAACCATCATGGCATACAGCAACATAGTAGTCACAATTGTAGGACTTCCATCAGCCAAGGAGAAACAGAAAGCTTTCTCCACCTGCTCCTCTCACCTCATTGTCCTCTCTCTGATGTACGGCAGCTGTGTGTTTATATATGTGAAACCAAAGCAGAGGAACAGGCTGGACTCCAACAGGGAGGCCGCCCTTGTGAACACGGTGGTGACCCCACTGCTCAACCCTGTCATCTACACTCTGCGGAACAAGCAGGTCCACCGGGCTCTGAGGGACACAATGTGCAGAATGAAAATATCGAGATAAAAAAAAATAAAAGATAAAAGATAAAAAAAATCACATGGCTTTGGAGTGGAGGGCCTCAGAGAACCCAGTGTCCTCCTTCTGGCGAGTGTAAGCAGCCCACAGAGTTGTAGTGCAGGGTCTCTGGCAGACCTCGCTGAACTCTGCACATTCCTAGCAAACTGGAAATCTGTTCTTCAAGGCCACATTCACCTTGATGTGCATAGCTATCTTCTCCCTAAGTTTTCCACAAATTGATGACAATTGATTGATTGCAAAATCCTTCACTGAATTTTTATTCTTCCCTCTGATATAAACCATGTGCTTGAAATTTCCAAAGTTTAGTAACTTATACATTTATTATTTCACTTCTCTCTACCCATAAACATGACTGAACACAATTAATAAATATGTACCAAAAGCCATTTAGATATTCAAATGATAGCAGGTTATATATTAGGAATATAGGAAATGATGGAAATAGGACCACTGTTTGGGTCCACATTCCCCCCATGTCTAGACCAAGGAACTAATGGTCAGCACCCTTCACCTTGGAATATGTTTGGTTTGCATAAGGTGTGCTCTTAGATGCTGTTCTTGGCCCTTAGCTTAGCTACCCATGTACGTATCAATCCCACACTGGAGAAAAACAGAATTGTTCTGTCTTAGAGAACATAACTCTAAGGAGAGGGAATAACCACAGCAGCCCATGGATGACTGAAGCTCCTAGTTTCTAAATTATTTAATCTAGATCCAGCCCCTCAGGTACATAATGCATACTTCTGATTGGTAAATCTCTTACCACCCCATGTTTGTGTATATCAATGGATGAGGGCACTTATTTCATATTTCTTTGATTTCATCCAAAGATTCATGTTGGGGGAATCTAAGTTATTTACTTTTCTTCTTCACATTACTAATGATAATAAATATAATTTTTTCCCTGATTGACTGATGTTTTCATATATAAGGCTATCTTCTGATTGATAACCTACTTTAAAACCAACATTACCATGAACGCACTCCTTAAACATTGTGTATCTTTATTTTCTAGCAGGGTGTGCATATTCTTTCCTCAGAAGAAACATCTTTAAAAAAAGATTAACAGTGAGTAGAGGAGTTAATGTGGCAGGGTAGTAGGGAGACCCTGAACTTGCCTAGTCCCTCTAACACAGCTAGATCAACATCCAACTATTCTGAACAACTGTGCATTTGATCTGAGGATTAAGAAAACAGCCTGCACACTTGGGATAGAGCATGGCAGATGGGAGGTTCAGAGTCCTGAATTAGGAGAGATGAAAGCTGCAGACTGTGAAGGTGAGAGAACCCTTTTCATGGAGCAAACTCTGGAAGAGTGAAAGGGCAGGAGAGAGCACAGTGGGTAGGGATCAGACAATGAGGCTTGGTGAGGAGATCCTCTGTATTGTACTGCAAGAGATGACTCCCCTTCCCAGGGCACATTTGGAACAGTGTATTTTACCTCCTCAAGGACAAAAGGCCAGCTGGGAGTAACTGAGTGATGCTCACCAGCAGGCACAGAAGTGTACACAGAGGGCATATAACCTTGTAGCAGATTGTCACTGTGAACCACAGTAGGCTTAAACTACAGTATGCACAGTGAGTGTCTGCTTTTCTGGAACAGAACTGAGCAGAGAGTAGAGACATAGGCCAACTGTACAAAACAACCACTGCTTCTCACCATTGGCCATGATAGATTCAAGTTTCTGTGTAACTGCCAGAAGACACAGAATCCAGTAGGGACAGAATGGAGTCGGAACAGAGTGGAGCAGGGGAGTGAGTCCCATGCAGACAGCAAATAACCTGGCTGCAGCTCTGTGCTACCATCACAATAAACTCTAGTCTCTCCGTGTGCACTGTACAACTGCTCTTCTTGGGCAGGACAGTTCTGGGCGCACCATGCTGCTCTCCAACAGAGATTCTTACCAGAATCCTTTAAGCTTGGATTTTTGAATCTCAGACACCAGCCACAGATTAAATAAAGGAGATTTGTGGCGCTGGGCTCAGCAATGGACCAGCAACAGACAGGTTAAGGGCAGGGAACTAACAGAACCCCAGGACACAGGAGATTTTCCACTTTCCTGAGACAGCTGCCTGAACAGTGGTGGCCAGGAGTTCCCCTCCCCGAGGACCAGATGGCAGGGTGACACTATTCTCCTACACTTTCCAACCTCCCTTCACTGCCCAGCAGCACAGTCAGACTTCAGAGAGAAACATAATGCCTCCAAGGAAGGCTAGGCTCCCCTACATTAAACCCCACAACCCTGCTCCCGGCAGGGGCATCTTTACAGGTAATCAGCTTCTGGGCTAGCGCAGCAGGCTTCTCTCTCAGAAGACCAACACAGGCCCCCCACATGCACCACGTCTACTGATCAAGAGTGCTCCAAATCATCAGGCTCTGATGGAAATAGGACCAGGCCTGCTTCCCTTTCCTTTCTTCTCTTCTCTTTCTGGACAAAATGATGAGACAGAGAAATTCACTCCAGAAGAAAGACTAGGAGGTAGTACTCATAGCAAAGGATTTAATCAGTACAGAGATAAGTAAGATGCCTGAGACAGAATTTTTAAAAAGATTTTATTTATTTATTTGACAGAGAGATAGAGAGACAGCACAAGTAGGCAGAGCAGCAGGTAGAGGGAGAAGATGAAGCAGACTCTCCACTGAACAGGGAGCCCAATGTGGGGCTCGATCACAGAACCATGAGATCTTGACCTGGGCCGAAGGCAACTGCTTAATGGACTGAGCCACCCAGGCATCTCTAGAATTTAAAACTGATTATAAAGATACTAGTTGGGCTTGAAAAAAAGATAGAAGACATGAGATAATTCCTTATTGTAGTGATAAAAGAACTAAAATGTAGTCAGGCCCAAATTAAAAATGCTATAACTGAGATGTAGTCCCAATTGGAGGCCATAAAAATGAGGACAAATGAAGCAGAAGAGCAAATTAGTGACACAGAAGAGAATATTAGGGGAAACAATGAAGCTTAGAAGAAGAGGAAAACTGTTAGATCATGAAGGTAGACTTTGGGAACTCAGCAATTCCATAAAGCAAAAATAATATCCGTATTATAGGAGCCCCAGAAGAAGAAGAGTGAAAAAAGGGGGCAGAGGTTTTTTTGAACAAAGGAGAACTGAAAACTTCCCTAATCTAGGGAAGGAAACAGGAATTCATGTCCAAGAGGCACAGAGAACTCTCCTTAAAATCATCAACACCTTGACATACTATAATGATACGTGCAAATGACAAAGAGAGAAAAGTCTGGAAAGCAGCTTAGGACAAGAAATCCTTAACCTACGAGGGTAGACACATAAGGCTGAGAACAAAGCCATCCACAGAGACCTGGCAGGCCAGAAAAACTGGCATAACATATTCAACATGGTAGAAATATTCAGGCAAGAACAAGGCTGTCATTAAGAATAGAAGGAGAGATTGAAAGTTTCCAAGCCAAAAACTAAAGGAATTCATGAACAGTAAACCAGCCCTTCAAGAAATATTAAAGGGGACCCTTTAAGCAGAGAGAGAGAACTAAAGTAACAAAGACCAGAAGGAAAGAGAGACAATCTACAGGTACAGCGACTTTACAGGAAATACAAGGACACTATTCATATCTTTCAATAATTACTCTGAATGTAAATGAATGCTCCAAACAAAAGATAAAAGATAACAGAATGGGTTAAAAAAATAAGACCCATTAATATGCTGCTTACAAGAGACTCATTTTAGACCCAAATTCACCTCCAGATTGAAAGGGAGAGGGTGGAGAACCATTTATCATGCTAATGGACATCAAAAGAAAGCCATAATAGCCACACTTACATAAGACAAACTACATTTTAAACCAAAAAGAATAACAAGAGATGAAGAAGGATACTATGTCACAATAAAGGGGTCTATACAACAAGAAGTTCTAAGCACTGTAAATATTTGGCCCTCTAACTCAAGAGCAATCAAATATATAAATTAATTACTAAATTGAAAAAACACATTGATAAAAATACAATAATAGTAGGGAACTTTAACACCCCACTCACAGCAAGGGACAGATCATCTAAGCAGATCAAAAAGGAAATGAGGTCTTTGAATAACACACTGCACCAGATGGACTTCACAGATATAAACAGAGCATTTCATACTAAAGCATCACAATACACATTATTCTCGAGTACACACGTAACCTTCTCCAGAATAGATCACATACTGACTGCATCACAACCCATGACTCAACTGGCACAAAAAGAACGAGATCATACCATGCATATTTTCAGACCACAGTGCTATGAAACTTGAAGTCAACCACAAGAAAAAAATTCGGGAGGACCACAAATATATGGAGGTTAAAGAACATTCTACCAAAGAAAATGAGTGGGTCACCAGGAAACTATATAAGAATTTAAAAGAGACGTGGAAGAAAATGAAAATGAAAACACAACAGTTCAACATCTTTGGGATGCTCAAAAGCAGTCCTAAAAGGGAAATATATAGCAATATAGACTTGCTCAAGAAGCAAGAAAAGTCTCAAATGTACAACCTAATCTTATACCTAAGGAGCTGGAAAAGGAGTAGCAAATAAAGCCTAAGCCCAGTAGGAGAAGAGAAATAATAAAGATTAGAGCAGAAATCAATAATAAAGATATCAAAAAAGTAGTAGAACAGATCAATGAAACTAGGAGCTGGTTCTGTGAAATAATTAACAAGATTGATAAACGCCTAGCCAGACTTATCAAAAAAGAAAGGAGAAAGAACCCAAATAAATAAAATCCTGAATGAAAGAGGAGAGGGCACAAACACCAACACCAAAGCAATACAATTATAAGAGAATACTATGAAAATTATGTGCCAACAATATAGGCAATCTGGAAGAAATAGATTGGATTTCTAGAAACATACAAACTACCAAAATGGAAATAGGCAGAAATAGAAAACATGTACAGAACCATCACCAGCAAAGAAATTGAATCAGTAATCAAAAATTTCCTAACAAACTAGAGTCCAGGGCCTGATGGATTCTCATGGTAATTCTACCAAATATTTAAAGAAGAATTAATACCTATTTTTCTGAAACTCTTCCAAAAAATAGAAATGAAAAAAAAACTTTCAAATCTTCTTATTCTATGAGGCAGCATTACCTTGATCCCAAAACAGAAAGACTCCACTAAAAGGAATATTACAGGCCCATACCCTGGTGGATATGGATGCAAAAATGCTCAGTAAAATACTAGCAAATTGAATTCAACAGTACATTAAAAGAATTAGTCCCCATGACCAAGTGGAAGTTATTCCTGGGCTGTAGGGGTGGCTGAATAGTCACAAATAAACCAACATGATACACCACGTTAATGAAAGAAAGGATAAGATTCATATGATCCTCTCAACTGATGCATAAAAAGCATCTGAAAAAAAATACAGCATCCTTTCTTGATTAAAAACTAATTCTCCACTAGGTAGGGATAGAAGGAACATAACTCAACATCATAAAAGCCATGTACAAAAACTCAACAGGAATATCATCCTCGATGGGGAAAATCTGAGAGCTTCTCTCCTAAGGTCAAGAACATGAAAGGGATGTCCACTCTTACCACTGTTGTTAACATAATACTGGAAGTCCTAGCCTCAGAAATCAGACAACAAAAAGAAATAAAAGGCATCCAAATTGGCACGAAGAAGTCAAACTACCAAGTCTTTGCAGACTACATTATACTTTATGTAGAAAACTCAAAACACTACACCCCAAAATTGCTAGAACTGATACAGGACTTCAGCAAAGTCTGAGGGTATAAACACAATGCACAGAACTCAATTGCATTCCTATACACTAACAATGAGGCAGAAGAAAGAGAAGTCAAGGAATTGTTCCCATTTACAATTGTACCATAAACCATAAGATGCCTAGGAACAAACCTAATCAAAGAGGCAAAGGATCTGTACTCTGTAAACTATAGAACATTCATGAAAGAAACTGAGGAAGACACAAAGAAATGGGAAAACTTTCCATACTCATGGATTGGAAGAACAACTAGTGTTCAAATGTCTATGCTACCCAGAAGAATCTACACATTCAGTGCAATCCCTATCAAAATACCTCAACATTTTCCTCAGAGCTAGAACAAATAATCCTAAAATTTGTATGGAAACAGAAAAGATCCCAAATAGCCAAAGGAATGTTGAAAAAGAAAAATCTGGAGGCATTACAATTCTGGACTTCAAACTGTAATATATAGCTGTAATCATCAAGACAGTATGGTACTGGCACAAAAACAAACACACAGATCAATGGAACAGAATTTGGAACCCAGAAATGGATCCTCAACTCTAGGATCAACTTATCTTTGACAAAGCAGTAAAGAATATCCAAAGGAAAAAAAAAGTGTCTTCAACAAATGGTGTTGGGAAAATTGGACAGCCACATGCAGAAGAATGAAATTGTAACACTTTCTTATACCATACACAAAAACAAGTTAAATAGATGAATACCTAAGTATGAGACAGGAATTTATCAAAATCCTAGACGAGAACACAGGCAGCAACTTCTTTGACCTGGCTGTAACAACTTCTTGTTAGATACATCTTCAAAAGCAGGGAAACAAAAGCAAAAATGAAATATGAGGACCTCATCAAGATAAAAAGCTTTTGCATAGCAAAGTAAACCGTCAATAAAACTAAAAGGCAGCCTATGAAATGGAGAAAATATTTGCAAATATCTTACCAGATAAAAGGCTAGTATCCAAAATCTATAAAGAACTTATCAAACTCAACAACCAAAAAAACAATCCAGTCAGGAAATGAATTTCTCCTGAAGACATATAAATCACCAACGGACACGTGAAAAAATGTTCCACATCACCTGGCATCAGGGAAATATAAATCAAAACCACAATGAGATACTACATCACACCAGTCAGAATAAAGAAAATGAACAACTCAGGAAACAATAGATGTTAATGAGGATGCAGAGTAAGGGGAACACTCTGGCATTGTTAGTGGAAACGCCAACTGGTGCAGCCACTGTGGAAACAGTATGGAGTTTCCTCAAAAAGTTACAAATAGAGCTACTCTACCACCCAGCAACTGCACTGCTAGGTATTTATCCAATGGATACAAAAATAGTGGTTCAGGGGCGCCTGGGTGGCTCAGTTGGTTAAGCGACTGCCTTCGGCTCAGGTCATGATCCTGGAGACCCAGGATCGAGCCCCATATCGGGCTCCCTGCTTGGCGGGGAAGCCTGCTTCTCCCTCTCTCACTCCCCCTGCTTGTGTTCCCTCTCTCACTGTGTTTCTCTCTGTCAAATAAATAAATAAAATATTAAAAAAAAATAGTGATTCAAAGTGGCAAATGCAACCATATGTTTATAGCAGCAATGTCCACAATAGCCAAAATATGTAAAGAGCCCAGATGTTCATTGACAGATAAGTAAATAAAGAAAATGTGGTATGTATATGTATATATATATATATATATATATAGCGAGAGAGAGAGAGAGAGAGAGTTCTTTTATACTGTAGAATATTACACAGCCATAAAAAAAGAACTCTTGGAGGTTCCTGGGTGGTTCAGTCCTTAAACAGCAGCTTTGACTCAGGTCTTGATCCTAGGGTCCTGAAATTGAGCTCCACCTTGGGCTCCCTGCTCAGCGGGGAGCCTACTTCTGCCCCTCCCACCAGCTCATGTGCACGCATGTGCTCTCTCTCTCTCTCTGTCTCTCTCTCTGTCTTAAATAAATAAAATCTTTTAAAAAAAGGATTTATTTTATTGTTTCTTTAACTTTAAATTTATTTTATTTTTTCAGTGTTCCAAGATTCATTGCCCATGCCCCACACCCCGTGCTCCATGCAATACGTGCCCTCAGTACCCACCACCGGGCTCTCCCATCCCCCCCCTCCAAGTCCCTCAGTTTGTTTCTGTGTCCATAGTCGCTCATGTTTCATTTCTCTCCCTGAATTACGCTACTTCCCATTTACTTTCCTTCTCCTACTGTCTTCTATATTACCCCTTATGCACAACAAGGAAGTGAAACCCTGTGATACTTGACTTTCTCTACTTGGCTTATTTCACTCAGCATAACCTCTTCCAATCCAGTCCATGTTGCAACAAAAGCTGGATATTCATCCTTTCTGATGGAGGCATAGTATTCCATTGCATATATGTACCACATCTTCTTTATCCATTCACCTGTTGAAGGGCACCTTGGTTCTTTCCACAGTTTGGTGATTGTGGCCATTGCTGCTATGAACATTGGGGTACATATGGCCCTTCTTTTCACTACATGTGTATCTTTGGGGTAAATGCCCAGTAGTGCAATTGGAGGGTCATAGGGTAGTTCTATTTTTAATTTTTTCAGGAATCTCCACACTGTTTTCCAAAGCAGCTGCACCAACTTGCCTTCTAGCCAACAGTGTAAGAGAGTTCCCCTTTCTCCGCAGCCTCTCCAACACTTGTTATTTCCTGACTTGTTAATTTTGGCCATTCTGACTGGTGTAAGCTGGTATCTCAGTGTGGTTTTGATTTGAATTTCCCTGATAGCTAGTGATGATGAACATTTTTTCATGTGTCTGTTAGCCATCTGTATATTATCTATGGAGAAGTGCCTCTTCATGTCTCCTGCCTATTTTTTTGATGTGTTCATCTTCTTTTTGGATGTTGAGTTTGAGTAGTTCTTCATAGATCTTGGATACAAGCCCCCCAAAAAGGGATTTCTTTTAAAAACAAAATGAAATCTCACACTTTGCAATGATGTGGATGGAAGTAGAGGATTATTATGCTAAGCAAAATAAGTCAGTGAGAGAAAGACAGTACCACAGGATTTTACCTATATGTGGAATTTAAGAAACAGAACAGATGAACATAGGTGAAAGGAATGAAAAACAAAATAAGATAAAAACCAAGAGGGAGGGCAACCATAAGAGATTCTTAACTATAGAAAACAACTGAAGGTTGTTGGAGGGGAGGTGGGTGAGGTAATTGAGTGATAAGCATTAAAGAGGTAGTTGGTATAATTGATATAAAATGGGTCTTATATGCAACTGATGAATCACTACATTCTACCCCTGAAACTAATAGTACAGTATATGTTAATTAAGCCTGATGGTGGGTATGGAGGGTACAAATTGCATGGAGCACTGGTGTGGGGCATAAACAATGAATCTTGGAACACTGAAAAAATAAAATATTATTATTTTTAAAAATTGAATCAAAATAAAAACTGAATTAAAAAAAGATGTTAATTAAAAAAAAAGATTAACAACAGAAGAAACACATGATGTTGGCGAGGATGGGGAGAAAGTTGAACATTTTACATTGTTGGTGGGAATGCAAACCTGTGCAGACACTCTGGAAAACAGCTGGAGCTTCCTCAAAAAGTTAAAAATAGAACTACCCTATTATCCAGCAATTGTACTACTAGGTAATTACCCAAAGAACATAAAATGGTAATTTGAAAACACATGTACCCTGATGTTTATAGCAGCATTCTCGACAGTAGTCAATTTATGGAAAGAGCCAAATGTACATTGACTGATGAATGGATAAAGAAGTCCTTATAAACAAAGGAAATTTAGTCAGCTATAAAAAACACGAAATGGTGACATTTGCAATGAAATGGATAAAGCTAGAAGGTAAGTCAGAGAATATACCATGTGATTTCATTAATATGTAGAATTTAGAAACAAAACAAATGATCACAGGGGACAGAGAGAGGCAAATCAAGAGACAGTCTTAACTATAGTGAACAAACTGATGTTTACCAGAGGGTAGGTTGGCGGTATGTGAAATAGGTGATGGGGATTAGGCACTTGTTGCAATGAGCACAGGGTGTTGTATATAAGTGCTGAATCACTAAATTGAACACCTGAAAATAATATTACGTTGTATGTTAACCAACAGGAATATAAATAAACTGAAGAAGTTTAAAAAATGTTTAACACAATTTTTTACTTTGTTTGCTTTTAGCAAAAACCTGAGATTAGATAATCTCAAATACATTTTATGAAATGTAATTAGATCTTACTTGTCTTCATGGTCCTAATATAAAGTTCAGATTTCGTCCTATTGACACTGAAGAAGTATCAACATGACCTAAAAAATCACAGATTAGCTGTACACATTGTATTAAAAAATTTGGAAAAGCCAAGATCACAGCAGGACAGTGGGTACAGATGCTGTTACAGTAATTGGAAGGAAGAGAACGGTAGCTTAGGGAAGTGGCAGCAGGAATGGAATACAAAGGGGCCAGAGCAGACTCTGAATCGTTTGCGCTGGACAAGCCTGGTGTTGCCTTCAACTAACTGGTCAACTACCAAAATAGGTAAGTCACCTTCTCTGTAAAATATGGAGATTGAGCCAATAATCTCTAGGGTCCATTTGAAAATACTCATGGATTTAGCAACAAGATGCTGCAGGAACATGGAAATAAGGTCCCAGCCTAAGAGTTGAACAACTGAAGAGTGTATGAAAGAGGCTGAGGTTCAGTAATGTAGGAATAAATCAAGGAATTCTGGTCGGACTACTGAAAAGAATGTGAGCCTCAAATGGTATTTGAGTTACCATTGGATGATTTATTATACCTAAACTAATTAAATGAATTTATATTACCTTGAGATAGACTATGCTGGTTTTGTGAGCTGACCAATAGAAAAAAGACCAGAAATCTAAAACTGAATCTATAAATCCAGGTTGATAGTTGCCAGCCCTAGATGGTACCCAGTGAGGGACAAACCCTAATGTGGAGATTAATGCACTAGATTCTGGCGCTGTAAAACTTTTATTGAGACAAATTCCCTAAGCTAATTGTATGTTGAAGGTACATGATTTTAAAATACTTCCATGAAGTGTGATTGATAGACACATATTTAACGTATACAACTTGAAGATTTGGAGTTAAGCACACACCCTTGAAACCATCATTATTGTCAATCACCTCTAATTATTTATTCCTGTAATCTTTTTAATGTTGATTTTTTAACCCTTACATGGTAGGTAAAAGCACTTAATTTATCCACCCTATTAGCAAAATTTTAAATAGGCAATAGAACATTGTTAACCACAGACCCTCTGTTATACAGATCTCCAAAATTCATTTATTATGCATAACTGAAACTTGATCAATACCTTCCTATTTCCCCTTCCTCCCAGCCCCTAACAACCACCACTCTACTCTCTGCTTCTCTGTATTTGATTAGATTCCACATATTAATGAGATCATGCAGCATTTGTCTTACCATGTTTGTCTTATTTTACTTAGAATAATATCCTACCTGGGGTGGGGGGAGTCCAGGGTGTCAGCCTGTGCTGTGTCCTCAGCATGCCTTCTACTCCCTCATCAGAAATTAACAGGATTCTCCTTGGTGCTTCTTATTGCTTCCATGGTAAGGACTTTGGAAATTAACAGCAGCCATGGCCATCATCTGTTAAGGACACAGTAACCAGAGGTTCAAGTATGAAGGTCCATGTTACCCTAGAGGGCAAGCAAATGAAACCAGCAGTTATGCTGGAAAAGGGTAAAGAAAGACATACTAAATGAATGAACATAAGGAAAATGATGGAATATTTATATGACCTTCATAATGTGGGAAAAAATGGCAAAAGAAAAACTAAATGTCCTTGTTACCTTTAGCCCACTGACAAGTCGTTGAAAAGGGCAGAGTGATGTTCCTCTAGGAACTGAACTGCGTCAATGTTAATACTTTACTAAGGGCAAAAGAGTATTTTAGCCCAACCCCCAGGATCCTGTAAGTCTACTTTAACATAAAAATTCCTTTGGAAACTTCCTTTTTCTCTAGCCCCGAAGATCCATGTTGGCAATCATCCCCCAATTATATGATCCACCAATATACATCTGAAGGGTCTCATTGAAGAGGAAAATTACCCAGAGCAGGCCCAGGCCAGGAGGCCCCAGAAAACAGAAAGTTACTAACAATAAGCTAGAGATAACTAGAAGCCCTACTGCGAGCAGGAGATAACCAGCTGTGGGAGCCTGTGTGGCTCTGTGGGTTAAAGCTTCTCCCTTCGGCACAGGTCATGATCTCAGGGTCCTGGAATCGAGGCCCGCATTGGGCTCTCTGCTCAGCAGGGAGCCTGCTTCTTCTCTCTCTCTCTCTGCCTGCCTCTCTGCCTACTTGTGATCTCTCTCTCTGTCAAATAAATAAATAAATAAATTCTCTAAAAAAAAATAAGAGAGATACCAGCTGTTTCTATTCTGTAAATAGGCTTCCTACCAGTGGCTCCCTGCAACACTGTTCCCTCCTAAAGCAGCCCCCAACCCCCCAGTTTACACCCATCTACCAGCAGTCAGCATAGCCCTTGGAACCTGACTGCCTGCAGTCCCCCATAAAAGCCCTATAACCTCATTGTGTGGGGCCCAGAACTTCAAGCATGAGCTCATCTGGGTCTGCCTATGTAAAATAAATCCGAGTTCTCCTACTTCTCCAAGTGTCACTTGATCTCTCCTTGGTCTGATTATTTTCCTGCAACATCATGACTAAGGTTTCATTAGACAGTAATAAATGACTTTTTCCCAACAATAGCTAGCCCTCTCAAGGTCCTGGAAACCTTGCTTCCCAAATTCTTTAGAGCCTTATGCTTTCCCTAACCCTCTCCCAACTTGAAAGTATATGATGGGCCACTCCTCATGACCCCACTGCAAGCTCTTTCTTCCCATGGGTCCTGTCCCCATGCTTTAATAAAACCACTTTTGGACCAAAAATGTTTCAAGAATTCTTTCTGGCCCAAGGCTTTGAACCCTAACATCTTTAATTACATCACTGGGACCAATGGTCACAGCAGGGCCTACAGCTCATCCACTTACCCTTCTACTGTGAGTCAGGTTTTTTACTTTAAAAATGTGATGAACCACTTAGTGAAGAATAAGTAACAGGAAAGGGTGAATTTAGAGATGCTATAGAAGCAAATCTAATTATTGTAAGGTGAATTAAGAGAGACCCTGCCAGGGGCGCCTGGGTGGCTCAGTTGGTTAAGTGACTGCCCTTGGCTCAGGTCATGATCCTGGAGTCCCAGGATTGAGCACCACATTGGGCTCCCTGCTCAGCAGGAAGCCTGCTTCTCCCTCTCTCACTCCCCCTGCTTGTGTTCCCTCTCTAGCTGTATTTACCTCTGTCAAATAAATAAATAAAAGTCATAAAAAAAAGAAAAGAAAGACACTGCTAGACCCCATCCATATTACTTTAGTATTCAACTTGACCCGCAACCTATAGAGTGTTTACTGCAAATTCCTGCAAACTCTGCGAGGGTGTTATTTTATGGGCCTGGGAGCACATTTTTCCATGAAGGAGGCAAGCAAGAAGTGCTAGAAAAGGAATGCTCCCAGAAGCAAACCTCAGTGAATGATGGATATGATGGGGAAACAGAAGGCAAGATGAGGACAAAGCAGAAACTGACACCCCCAACCCTTCCTCAATGGGATTTAGGAGACATTCCTCAGGAACTCCTGGCTGTCCCAAAGGAAAAACAGTTAACTTGTAGAGATCACAATTCTGCAAGACCTGAATCTCCCTCAGTTTACAGGGAGATTGTTATGTCTTAGCATTGCTAAGTCTTAGCAATCTACAAGAATCTCTACACAATCTACAAGAACAAAGCATTCCTATCATTAACCTAGCTTGCATAAGGAAATGTAGATATAATTAAATGTCCTTATAACCTGCAGCCATTGACAGATACTTAAAGTGGGCAGAGTGTAAAGTTCTTCCAGGAAGCTCCCAACTCTTACTGTTAATGTCTTACCAGAGGAAAAACCTCAACTTGACAATACCAGAGGCAAACCTCTGGTATCTTGTAGGTCATCTTTAGCAAATGAAAATCTCCCTTTTTCCTTGCCTCCCTCCAAGCCCACAGTCCATAATCATCCAACCCTCACAACTCTGGTGCAGCGGCTCTTTCTGCCCAGGGGTCCTGTCCACATGCTTTAATAAACCACCATTTTGCACCAAAGATATCTTCAGAATTCTTTCTTGGTCGTCAGTTGCAGACCTCAACTGCAACTCACTGAATCTCACCTATATTCTAAAGCCCCATCAGGTGCAGAACTGCTATATATACACCCCATCTTCTTTTCTTCCGGGTTTGAATAACGGGGAAGAGTATTCCATACTATGACTCAGAATTCCACAGTGAGACTGGGCTCCAAGTTCCCAGAAGGGTAACTGGTTTGGCAATAACACAATTCCTTTAACTATAACTTTCTCTCCTCCCTACTGGTCTTCCCTGGAGCCAACTCTCCAAAAAACTGCCTGTCTTCAAATCCTTGCCTCCGGGTCCGCCTCTATGGCGATTCAAACTAAGACATTGAGTTTTCTTCTACTACCTTGTTTATTTCTCCAGAAATTCACACCTTCTGTGCAAATTGTATACATAGTAATACTATGAAGGTTCTTCTGTGAATCCAGCCTCCTATCAGTTTTCATGCCCTTCACCGAGAAATGCTTTTCATTCCAAAATAACTTTGATTTCAAGGAGTTCATTAAGGACTTCCGGTTCCATCAAAGTGCAATAAGCCCTTTCCCTCAGGTCTTTTCCTCTTTAAAATAAAATATCCTCGGGGCCCCTGGGTGGGTGGGTCCATTCATTGTCTGACTCTTGATTATAGCTCAGGTCCGGATCTCAGAGTTGTGAGATGCAGCAGAGTTGGGTTCTGTGTTCAGCAGGGAATCTGCTTCTCTGTCTCTTCCTCTGCCCCTACCCCTGCTTGTATGCATGCACATTCTCTCTTTCTCAGTAAGATAAATAAATCTTTTTAAAACATAAATAAATAAATAATAAAACAAAATACCCTGGCCAGGGTGGGGTGGAGGGGAGATAGGTTGGAGATGGAGTAGGAGGTCCCTAGACTCAACTGATCCCACAAACACAACTAAATACTATAAGATCATCTAAACACCCCAGAAACCAATCTGAAGGCTGACAACAAACTCCACAGGAGAGAAGAGGACACACCAAAGAAGATAGGAAGTGTGGAGACCTGGATTTGGGGAGAAAGAGATTGTAGATGCTGCAGAGCAGAGTGAGCCACGTGGTGGAGAAGGGTGAGAGAAAGTGGAGCACAGGGGAACATACAAGAGCATTTCCCCAAAGCCAAGGACTGGGAAATGAACAAGGCTGATTTTTGTGAGTTCTTGCAACCAGTTTGGCTTCAAGCCTAGACTTTTAACTGTCATGGGGTTTGGCTGGGATAGAGAACCCAGAGGGCACTGCACTGCTCCTGGAGAAAATGCAGGCAAACAACCCTGGGGTCAGATGGCATGGAAACAATTTGAAGACTGCCTAGGGCACACAGGTAGAGATTATTCACTTTTTTGGCGCATGTCTCTGAGAGGCAGCGATCATGGAGATGCCTCTATAGGGACAAAGGAGCTGGCTGACAACATTCCCTCAGCAACCCCAGAGCATAACAACATGGATATACCTGGAGGACGTTTTTCTAAGTAAAATAAGCCAGACGTGGAAAGACAAACACTGCATGATCTCACTTATATGTGGAATCTCATCAAATACAAAGAAGCACAGAGTAGAATGGTGGTTGTCAGGGCCTGGAGGGAAGGGGAAATAGGGAGGTATTGATCAAGATGCAGTTATACATTATAAATGAGTTCTGGAAATCTGTATGACATAGGGTCTATGATTAACAATATTTTATTGCCTACTTAAAAATTTGCTAAGTGTGTATATCTTAAATGAAATGTTTTTCACCTACCCTGTAAGGGTAAAAAATCAACAACAAAGGGGCCAGGAAGAAAATTTTTGAGGTGATAGATAGGTTAATGGCATTGATAGTGATGATGGTTTCAAGGGTGTATACTTATCTCAAACACAGCAAGGGGTATACACTAAATATCTACAGCTTTTTTATGTCAATCATGTGCCAGAGAAGTGGTTTGAAAATTATGATTCAAAATTTCTTCAACATAGAATTAGTTTAGGGCATTTGTCTCAATAAAATGTTTTATAGCACCTCAATGCAATGCATTAATCTCTACATTAATAAGGGTTTGTCCTTCACTGGGTACCATCTCGAGCTAATAACAATCAGCCTGGATTTATAGACTCAGTTTTGGATTTCTGGTCTTCATTTTTCTATTGGTCAAGCTCACTCTCCAATCAGTCTATCTCAAGGTAATATAAAGGGCATTTAATTAGTTTAAGTATAATAAATTATTATCCAATCATGACAAAAACCTTGGGAGGCTCACACTCTTTTCAGGAGTTCGACCATCGTCCCTTGATTTATTCTTATGTAGCCGGACTTCAACCACTTCCATACACCCTTCAGTTGTTCAACTCTCTCGGCTCAACATTATTTCCATGTTTCTGTAGCATCTTGTTGGTATACCCATGAGTATTTTCAAGTGGACCCTAGAGATTATCTGACTCAATTTCCATATTTTATGGAAAAGATGACTTGTGTGTTTTGGAAGTTGAAGGCAACACCAGGCTTGTCCAGTGCAAATGATTCAGAGTCTACTCTGATCCATTTGCATTCCATTACCACTGCCACTTCCTTAAGCCATTGTTCTCTTTCTTCCAATAGGAATAGACATTCCTATAACAGTGTCTATAGCCATTTTCTTACTCTAAGCTTGGCTTCTCCCAACTCTTTATTGCACAATGTGTACAGCCAATCATCTGTGTTTTTCAGGGCATATTTGATACTTCCTCAATGTCAATAACATGAAATTTGAACTTTGTAATAGGACCATCAAGGCCAATAGGATCCAATCATGGTGTAGGATGTTTCATAAAATGTATTTGAGATTATGTAACCTCAGGGTTTGGGTTAAAAATAAGCAAAATTAAAAAATGTGGGTGAGTTGGGGTGGCTTAGTCAGTTAAGTGACTTAATTTTAACTCAGGTCATGATCCCAGGGTCCAGGGTTTGAACCCCTTGTTAGGCTCCATGCTTAGTGGGGAGTCTGCTTCAGGATTCTTTTTCCCTCACCCTCTGCTCTTCCCCCCTGCTCACATGCTTGTTCTCTCTCAGATAAACAAATATTTTTTAAAAATGTGTTCATCTTGGGGCACCTGGGTGGCTCAGTTGGTTAAGCAACTGCCTTCGGCTCAGATCATGATCCCGGAGACCCAGGATTGAACCCCACATTGGACACCCTGCTCGGCAGGAAGCCTGCTTCTCCCTCTCTCACTCCCCCTGCTTGTGTTCCCTCTCTAGCTGTGTTTCTCTCTGTCAAATAAATAAACAAAATCTTTAAAAAAAAGTGTTCATCTTGAGGGAGGGGCAAAATGGTGGAAAAGTAGGTGATCCCGTTTCAAAGGGTCCCCTGAAATGAGCTAAATACCTACAAGAACACTGTGAGCACCCATGATCTCTATGGGGGAAGAAGAGCATCAGCAGAGAGGTAAAGTGGAGTGGGAGGGCTTGGACTGATTTTGAAGGAACAAAGAATGAGGGAGGGAGCCACCAGAAGCAACTCATTGGAAAGGAATACTCCAGTATGAAAGTGCCCTGTGCTTGGGGAGCAGCACCAATTTGAAGTCTGGTTAAAAGCACTAAAAAAAGGGGGGGTCTTAAGAGGAAACAGGGGAAAGCTGCTGGCTGCTGCTGGCAGGGATATAAAGCTGTGGCTCCAGGCCAGGGATAGAAAGCACTCCCCAGTGGTGTGTGAAGGAACCTGGTGGCAGGGGAAGTCCCTAATGCTGCCACATGGTCTGCCGCTTGGGCTAGGCATGCGCAACCTGCAACAGAGGTGATTCTGCATACTTCCACGTGACATGTGGGACCATGGGGTCTTAGTGTTCCCAGCATGGGTGTGGGCTCCAGAGAGCATCTGGACAGTGACAAGCTCTCACAGACCCACATCAGTCGCGGTCTCTGTGGCACGGGAGTGAAGTGACAAGGGGGAGCTTTGGGCACCATTCAGGTTAGCGGCTGTGGGTACGTGCTACCTGTAAGAGGTGGCGGAGTGCAGGAGAAAATACAGAGAGAGTCTGTGTGCCCTGAACGATCAGAGGGTAGCTGACTGAGGCCTCTCTCTGAGACGTAGGTCTGGGTATAGAAGCTTACTTTGCCCTGACCTTCCGAAAAGCTGCAAAAATCCACAAAAGAACAAATCCTCCAGAGAACAAAAGCCTAAAAACCTGGTTTTCACAGAGCCAAGCCCTTGAAAGGGGGCGGGGAGATTCATTCCAGCATCATTGACTGAAAAATAACGCGGCAGGCTCCTCTCCCAGAAGGCAAGCCAGAAGAAAAAGAGGACAACACCAAAGGATCTCCATAAAACTGTAAAACCCAACATCAGGGAAAAAAACAATATATTAAGCTTCTGGTACTACCTGTATGTTTTATAGATACAGCTTTTCATTTTATGTTCTTTTTAACTTCTTTTTATTTTTATTTTTAAGTTTTCATTTTAAATTTTAAATTCATTCTCACAGTTTCTGTTCTTTTGTTTTTTAACCCACTTATTATTACAACGTGATACTTAATACAGCACTCCATAATAACTTTTTACTTTGAACTTTTTTCAAACACATATCTGTGTTTTGTTTTGTTTTCTGTTTTTTTTCTTCTTTCCTTTTTTCTTTTAAATATACATATAGACATAAACTTCAAGGTAATCCTTCATTTGTATTCAATACTACCCCTATTACATTAAATTAAAACTAGTTTTAATTTCCTTATATCTCTAGAGAGTGGAGTCCTCTAACAATAATAAGACACACCTAGGAGGAACTGAAATACTTTCCTTGCCCACAACGAGGGTTTGTACTCACCTTTCCATCCTATTCTTCTGTCAGTGTTTCTGTGTATTTGTTTTTGCCCTAAAATATATAAATACTGTTCTTGGGGGTTGTTTGAGTGGGGGTTAGCTTTTTTATTTCTTCCCCTTTCTTTTACTTTTGACGGTCTTTTTCTTTACTTTTTTTGGTTTTGTGCCATAAAAATCCTACCATTGGGCCCGTTTTGGCGTTTTTTTTTTTCTTGCTCCTTTTCTCTTTTTCTCTCTCTTTTTCTTTCTTCTTCTTTTCCGGTGGTGACTTCTGATTGCTCTGAAACCTTCCAACAAGCAACTCACCTGGAGTGTGGTTGATATATTCAGCTATACATCCCCTCAAACACCCCTCACTAAAATGACTCAGATGAGGAACAACAAACAGAAGAAAAACTCAGAGACTGCAACCCCTGTCACAGAACTACTGGAAATGAACACAAACAATATGTCAGAAGTGGAATTCAGAGTGCAATCACCCAAGCAATGGCTAAGTTGGAAAAGAACATTAGTGGCAAGATAAAAGCTCTAGCGGCAGAACTGAAAGCCGAACTGGCAGAGGTTAAAAATGCTATCAGTGAGCTCCAATCTAATCTAAGTACTCTAACAGCTAGGGTAAGTGAAGCTGAAGATGGCATTAGTGATTTAGAAGATAGATGGATTGGGAAGGAGGAACAAGGGAAGTCTTGGAACAAGAGCTAAAATCCCATGAAAATAGAATTAGGGAAATAAATGATGCCATGAAATGCTCCAATATCAGAATTACTGGAATCCCTGAGGGAATTGAGAGAGGGAGAAGGATAGAAGATATAGCTGAACAAGTCCTGATGAAAATTTCCCTAATATGGGGAATAAAGCAAGTGTTCGTTTCCTAGAGGCAGAGAGGACACTCCCCCCCAAAAAACACGAGGCTAGAAAAACCTCCAGGCACATAATTGTGAAATTCATGAATCATAAATTCAAAGAATATGTCTTAGGGCAGCTAAGAGGGGGAGATCACTTACATACGGAGGGAGGACCATCAGAATAACAGCAGACCTGTCCACAGAACCTGGAAAGCCAGAAAAGTCTGGCAAGACATAGTCAGGAAATTAAATGAAAAAAAAATGCAACCAAAGACAATATATGCAGCAAGGGTGACTTTCAAAATGGAAGAAGAGATAAAGAGCTTCCAGGACTGGCAAGGACTAAAAGGTTATGCGACCACCAAGCCAGCACTACAAGAAATATTAAGGGGAGGGGGTTCTGTAAAGTGGAAAGAACTCAAGAGTGACACAGAACATAAATTTACAGAGATCATGTATAGAAACAGGAACTTCACCGGCAACATGATGTCAATAAAAATGTGCCTATCAATAATCACTCTCAAAGTGAATGGCCTAAATGTTCCAATAAAATGTCACAGGGTTGCAGACTGAATAAAATGACAGGACACATCCATATGCTGTTTACAAGAGACACATTTTGAATCTAAAGACACTCCCAGACTGAAAGTGAGGGGACAGAGGACCATCTTTCATGCCAGTGGACCTCAAAAGAAAGCCAGAATAGTGATTCTCATATCAGACAAATTATATGTTAATCTAAGGACTGTAGTCACAGACATTGAAGACACGACATCATTCTTAAAGGGCCTATACACCAAGAAGATCTAACAATTGTAAATATTTATGCCCCCAACATGGGAGCAGCCAACTACATAAACCAACTGTTAAGCAAAATAAAGAGTCATATTGATACAAATACATTAATTGTAGGAGATCTTAACACACCACATACATTAATTGTAGGAGATCTTAACACTCTCAGCAATGGACAGATCATCCAAACAGAAAATCAACAAAGAAATAAGAGCTTTGAATGACACATTGGACCAGACAGATCTCATAGCTATATTGGGAACATTCCACCCTAAAACAGCAGAATACTCGTTCTTCTCAAGTGCACATGGAACTTTACCCAGAATAAACCACATACTAGGTCACAAATCAGAGCTCAACCGATACCAAAAGATTGAGATTATCCCCTGCATATTCTCTGCCTTGAAACTGGAACTCAACTATATGAAAAAGTTCAGAAGGAATACAAACACTTGAAAGCTAAAGACTATCCTGCTCAGGAATCTTTGGATCAACCAGGAAATCAAAGAAGAACTGAAACACTTCATAGAAACCAATGAGGATGAAGATACATCAATCCAAAACCTATGGGATACAGCAAAAGCAGTCCTACTGGGGAAATACATAGCCATTCAAGCCTCAATCAAAAAAATTGAAAAATCCCAAATACATCAACTCTCATTACATCTTAAAGAACTGGAAAATCAACAACAAATTAAGCCAACCCCCCACACAGGATTGGAAATAATTAAGATTAGAACAGAGATCAACGAATTAGGAACTAGAGATACGGTAGAACACATCAACAAAACTAGAAGCTGGTTTGTTGAAAGAATTAATAAGATGGATAAATGGTCAAACTAATCCAAAAGAAAAGGGAGAAGACCTAAATTAATAAAATTATGAATAAAAGGAGAGAGATTATGACTAACACCAAGGAAATAGAAACAATCATCAAAAATTACTATTTAACAGTAATATGCCAATAAGTTAAACAACCTAGAAGATATGGATGCATTCCTGGAAACCTATAAACTTCCAAGACTGAAACAGGAAGAAATTGACAATCTGAATAGACCGATATCTAGTAACGAGATTGAAGCAGTGATCAAAAACCTCCCAAAAAGCAAGAGCTCAGGACCTGATGGATTCCCTGGGGAATCTACCAACCATTCAAAGAAGAAAATAATATCTATTCTCCTGAAGCTGTTTCAAAAAATAAAAACAGAAGGAAATTTCCAGACTTGTTCTATGAAGCCGGCATTACTTTAATCCCCAAACTAGACAAAGAGCCCATCAAAAAAGAGAACTTTAGACCATATATCCTGGTGAATATGGATGCCAAGATTCTTAACAAGATCCTAGCTAATAGGATCCAACAGTGCATTAAAAAGATTATCCACCACGACCAGGTGGGATTTATCCCTGGGATGCAAGAGTGGTTCAACATTCACAAATCAATAAACATGAAAGAACAAATCAATTAGAGATGAGAGAAGAACCACATGGTCCTCTCAATTGATGCAGAAAAAGCATTTGACAAAATACAACATCCATTCCTGATTAAAACTCTTCAAAGTATAGGGATAGAGAGAACATTCCTCAATCTCATAAAATCTACCTATGAACAACCCACAGCGAATATCATTCTCAACTGGGAAAAACTGATAGCCTTCCATCTGAGATCAGGAACAAGACAAGGATGCCCACTCTCACCACAATTGTTCAACATAGTTTTAAAAGTCCTAGAAACAGCAATCAGACAAAGACAACAAAAAGAAATAAAAGGTATTTAACTTGGCAAAGAAGAAGTCAAACTCTCTCTATTCGCAGATGACATGATACTCTATATGGAAAACCCAAAAGACTCTACCTCCAAACTACTAGAACTCATAGAACAATTCAGTGAATGTGGCAAGATACAAAATCATTGCACAGAAATCAGTTGCACTCTTATACACTAACAATGAAAATATAGAAAGGGAAATCAGAGAATCGATTCCATTTACTATAGCACCAAAAACCATAAGATACTTAGGAATAAACCTAACCAAAGAAGTCAAGGATCTGTACTCGAGGAACTACAGAACACTCATGAAAGAAATTGAAGAAGACATAAAAAGATGGAAGAGCATTCCATGCTCATGGATCAGAAGAATAAACATGGTTAAAATGTCTATACTGCCTAGAGCAATCTATAATTTCAATGCCATTCCGATCAAAATTCCACTACCATTCTTCAAAGCATTGGAACAAACAATCTTAAAATTTATATGGAACCATAAAGACCCCGAATTGCTAAGGAATTGCTGAAGAAGAAAAAACAAAGCTAGGGGCATCACGTTACCTGACTTTTGGCTTTATTACAAAGCTGTGATTACCAGGACAGCATGGTACTGGCACAAAAACAGTCACATTGACCAATGGGACAGAGTAGAGAGTTCAGATATGAACCCACAAATATATGGTCAAATCATCTTCGACAAAGCAGGAAAAAGTATCCAGTGGAAAAAAGACAGTCTCTTCAATAAATGGTGCTGGGAAAATTGGACAGCTATGTATCGAAGAATGAAACTAGACCATTTTTTTATGCCACACACGAAGATAAACTCGAAATGGATGAAAGATCTCAACATGAAACAGGAATCCATCAAAATCCTAGAGGACAACATAGGCAGTAACCTCTTTGACATCGGCCACAGAACTTTTATCAAGACACGTCTCCAAAGGCAAAGGAAACAAAAGTTAAAGTGAACTTCTTGGACGTTATCAAATAAAAAGCTTATGCATAGCAAAGGAAACAGTCAAAAAAACAAAGAAGCAATCCATGGAATGGGAGAGGATATTTGCAAATGACACTACAGACAAAGGGCTGATATCCAAGATCTACTCAAACTCAACAACGAAAATAAAGATCACCACATTAAAAAAATGGGCAGGAGACATGAAGAGGCACTTCTCCATAGAAGACATACAAATGGCTAACAGACACATGAAAAAATGTTCATCAAAAATGTAGCTATCAGGGAAATTCATATCAAAACCACACTGAGATACCACCTTACACCAGTCAGAATGGCCAAAATTAACAAGTCAGGAAACAACAAGTGTTGGAGAGACTGTGGAAAGGGGAACCCTCTTAGACTGTTGGTGGGAATGCAAGTTGGGGCAGCCGCTTTGGAAAACAGTATGGAGATTCCTTTAAAGATTAAAGATAGAGGGTGCCTGGGTGGCTCAGTGGGTTAATGCCTCTGTCTCTGGCTCAGGTCATGATCTCAGGGACCTGGGATGGAGGCCCGCATTGGGCTCTCTGCTCAGCAGGGAGCCTGCTTCCTCCTCTCTCTCTGCCTGCCTCTCTGCCTACTTGTGATCTCTCTCTGCCAAATAAATAAATAAAATCTTGAAAAAAATTAAAGATAGAGCTACCATATGACCCTGCAATTGCCCTACTGGGTATTTACCCCAAAGATATAGATGTGATAAAGAGAAGGACCATATGTACCCCAATGTTCATCGTAGCAATGGCCACAATCGCCAAACTGTGGAAAGAGCCAAGGTGCCCTTCAACAGATGAATGCATAAAGAAGATATAGTCCATATATACAATGGAATATTATACCTCCATCAGAAAGGATAACACCAACTTTTGTAGGAACATGGACTTGACTGGAGGAGATTATGCTGAGTGAAATGAGCCAAGCAGACAAAGTCAAGTATCATGGTTTCACTTACTTGTGGAGCATAAGTAGTAACATGGAGGACAGTAGCATAAGGAAAGGAAATGGGATGTGGGGTAAATCGAGGAGGGAGATGAAATAAAGAGACTTGGACTCAGAAACAAAGTGAGGGTCTTGGAGGGGAGCAGGTGGGGTGATGGGCGTGCCTGGTGGTGGGTATTGAGGGCACATATTGCATGGAGCACTGGGTGTGTTACATAAACAATGAATCTTGGAAAACTGAAAAAATAAAATTTAAATTAAATGAAATTATTATAAAATAAAATAAAAATGTGTTCATCTTTTTATCTTTTATCTTTTATTTTTTTAAGTTTTATTTATATCCAGTCAGTTAACATATACCATAATATTAGCTTCAGGTGTACAATTTAGTGATGCAACACTTACATACAACACCCTGTGCTCATCACAACAAATGCCCTCCTAAATCTCCATCACCTATTTTACCCTTCCCTCATCTTTCTTCTTCCCTTCCTTCTAACCATCAGTTTGTTCTCTATAGTTAACAGTCTGTTTCTTGGTTTACCCGTCTTTGTCCCCCATGCCTGTTTATTTCCTAAAATCTATATGAATGAAATCATCTGGTATTTGTCTTTCTCTGATTTAGTATGTTTAGCATAACACACTCTAGTTCTATCCAAGTTGGTGTAAATGGCAAGACTTCATTCTTTTTATGGCTGAGTAATATTCCATTTTGTGTATGTGTGTGTATGTATATATATATATATATATAATATGTATGAGTAAATATATAAACATATATATATATATATATGCCACATCATCTTTATTCATTTGTTCATGAACATTAAAGCTCTTTCCATAATTTGGTTATTGTTGATAATGTTGCTGTAACATCAGGGTACATGTATCCCTTCAAATTACTATTTTTGTATTCACTGGGTAAATACCTAGTAGTGCAATTGCTGGATTGTACAGTAGCTCTATTTTTAACTTCTTTGTAGAGTATTTTTAACTTTTTTGTAGAGTAGTTCTATTTTTTTAAATAATTTGTTTATTTATTTGACAGAGAGAGGGATCACAAGTAGGCAGAGAGGCAGGCAGAGAGAGAGGAGGAAGCAGGCTCCTCGCCGAGCAGAGAGCCCAATGCAGGCCTCAATCCCAGGACCCTGAGATCATGACCTGAGCTGAAGGCAGAGGCTTTAACCCACTGAGGCACCCAGGCACCCGAGTAGTTCTATTTTTAGCTTTTTAGGTTTTTAACTTTTTAACCTTAAAAGTTAAAAATAGAGCTACTATTAACTTTTTAGGAACTCCTATACTAGTCACCAGAGTGGCTGCACCAGTTTGCATTCTCACCAACAGGGTAAGAGTGTTCCCCTTTTGCAACATCCTTCCCAGTGCCTGTTGTTTTTCATGCTGTTATTTGTTTTAGAGAATGTTCCTTCTAAAGAAAAAATAGACACATTCTAGGTGGAAAATAGGTGCAGAAAGTGTACAGTTTAAGGACTGAGATCATGGAAATGTTAGTTTTCAAATATGGTATCAATCAGAAAATAACCCTAATGACACAAATCAACCAGGAAAGATGTTTTATTTATTTTCATTAATAAAGTGAAGATAAGCAAATAACTTAGATTTCCCCCAACTCAAAGCTCTGTAAAAAATTATAGAAATACATATAAATGCTCCTTTCCTCTGATATACACAAGCATTCTTTGATAACAGCTTTAAGAGAGAAATCAATCATAAGTGTGCATTATGTATCTGAGGGACTGGAGCTCGAAAAAAATAATTTAGGAAACAGGAGCATTGCTCAGACATGGGCTGCTATGGTTATTCCCTCTCCTTAGAGAATGGTCTAAGGCTGAGAACAATTCTGTTTCTCTCCTGCATGGGACTGATGCATACATATGTAGCTAAGCTAAGGGCCAAGATCAGCATTTAAGAACACAGCTGAACCAAACTTGATGGGTACTACAACCATTAATTTCTTGGTCTAGGCATGGTGGGAATGTGGACCCAAGCCTTGGTACCATTTATGTCATTTCCTATATTCCAGAGCCTAATATACAACTTTCTAACATTTGAATATCTAAATGCCTTTTGGTATATATTTATTAATTCTCTTCAGCCATGTTCACGGATAGAAAGAAGTAAAAAAATAAGTGTATAAGTTACTAAATTTTGGAAATTTCAAGCACATGGTTTATACCAGAGGGAAGAATAAAAATTCAGTGAAGGATATTGTAATTAATAAATTGTCATCAGTATGTGGAATATCTAGGGAGAAGATAGTTATGCATATCAAGGTAAAATGTGGCCTTGAAAATAGATTTCCATTTTGCTAGGAATGTGCAGAGTTCAACATGATCTGCCAGAAATCCTGCATTACAACTCTGTGGATTGCTATAATGGCCAGAAGGAGGACACAGGGCTCTCTGAAGTCTTCCATTGCAGGGCTGTGTGATTTTTTTTTATCTTGAGATTTTCAACCTGCACATTGTGTCCCTCAGAGCCCGGTGGACCTGCTTGTTCCGCAGAGTGTAGATGACAGGGTTGAGCAGCGGGGTCACCACCGTGTTCACAAGGGCAGCCTCCCTGTTGGAGTCCAGCCTGTTCCTCTGCTTTGGTTTCACGTATATAAACACACAGCTGCCGTACATCAGAGAGAGGACAATGAGGTGAGAGGAGCAGGTGGAGAAAGCTTTCTGTTTCTCCCTGGCTGAGGGGAGTCGCACTATTGTGACTACTAGGTTGCTGTATGCCATGATGGTTATGATAAGGGTTGTCAAAAGGATAACCAAAGCGAGGACTAAGGCCAACATTTCAACAGATCTGGTGTCAGAGCAGGAGAGATTAATCAGGGGGCCAATGTCACAGAAGAAGTGGGGGATGACATGGGGACCACAGAAGGATAACTGGGAGACCTTTACTACCAGCCCAGTGATGAGAAGGAAGGCTAAAGCAAAGCAGACAGTGACCAGAAGGAAGCAGGTCTTCAGGTTCATGATGGTCGTGTAATGCAGAGGCTTGCAAATGGCCACATACCGATCCAGAGACATCACTGCTATGAGGAAGAAAGCTGCTGTTCCCAAAAATAAAAAGACAAAGGCTTGTATGAAACAAGCAAGAATGGAAATGATTTTCTTGTCTAAAAGAAAGATGACCAGCAATTTAGGAATAACAGCACTTATGACACCACACTCCAAGAAGGAGAAAGTGCTGAGGAAAAGGTACATGGGCGTGTGGAGCCGGGAGTTGGCACAGGTGATGGTGACTATGACAGCATTGCCTGTGATGGATGCCAGGTACGCCAGCAGGTGCACCAGGAAGAGGACCTTTCCCAGGTGCTGGATGGCAGGAAACCCTTCCAAGGTGAATTCTTGGACAGTTGTCCCATTCCCCATTTCCATGGACATCTCTTTCTACAACAGGATAACTGTGTTCTTAACCTAAAATAGCATGCACAAAGGTTTTAGAGGAGCATGACTAAGTTATTTGATTATCCCAAAGGGTGGTTAGGCTGATAGTAAAGTGGCTTCACCAGTTGATTTTTGACAGTAGGATCTGGGTCTAATAGTAGTTCAATACTGTGTTCTACCTCCTGAGAGATGGGGCATTTTTGGACAGTTAGTTAGTCTTGCTGAACCTCACTTTCACCCTCTGTAGAATGAAGATGATAGGATCTAATGATTTATGTTCTTGTTAGACTAAGATAAAGCATATAACTCACTTGGCCTATGATGCTAGTGTTTCCTATGTGTTCCTCAAAGTCTAACTGCAATGTTATGATCATTAACGTAGTGCTAATATATAGAGCATTATCAGTAGGCAGGGTTGTTGATATTTTCATAGTTAATACATTATATGGTTTTTAATAATACCACCAATTTCTAAGTAAGCAAATAGTAATGTCAGTAATATTCCTTTTCAGTATTCCTTTTAATTAATGCAACACATTCTATGGTAAAAGTTGTCATCACCATCATCTTGTATTAAGGACTTAAGCTTGGTGCTCTGCTGGTTTTTGAAACTCAGTATTTGTTACTCCTCACAATAATCATGAGCCCCTTTTCTACAGAAGCAGAAACTGAGCCTTAAAGAGCTCCAGAACTTTAGGTCACATAGCTAGGACGTTAGCCCAAATGCCCGAATCCAGAGCCCCTGCCATTTATAATACAGTGATAAAATATATTTAAATGGAAAGAAATTTATTGTTGATGATTTCTCAACCTTAAGTGAAGATTAGTCTCCTTTATCTTAATTGTTTCTATCCATACTTAGCATCACTGATGAGTTACTGAGCTGTGGAATGACATGGGGCCTAGAGAGGATCTACTTTAGTACAAGCATGTTATAGAAGAGACTGGAGACCAGAGGGCATTAGGGGCTGTCCAACAACATGACATAATGTAAAGTCAGGATTTACCATCACTTCACTGCCTCCAGGATTCATGCTGTCCTGAAGGAAGTAGGCATGACAGTACTTCAGAGGATTAACCCCACTTAGAGGCACTCATGCATTTACTCTTACATCAGTCCTCTCAGTCAGTAACTTCTCTGACAATTGTGTTTGGCTCTAGCATCTCAATACTAGGCTAAAGTTCAGCGGTGTGGAAACTGTCACTCTCACTAACCCACCCTGACCAGGCCCTCTGAAAGGCTGCACACGAAACCAAACTGCTTACCTCTGAGTGGCAGTCTTAAGGAGACTCTCTTGTTCCCGTTGACCCCAGTAAGTCCACCAAGTCACCAGGGTCCCTGAGGCCAGGCACACACAGGAGTCACCTCATGGGTGGCAGGACTTCCTCCTCTTGCAGTTACTGTCTTCCAAGACATCAAGAGCTTACTGTGAGCTGAGAGGAAAGGAGAGGAGAAGGAAATTCATTTGTCACAGCCTGTTGTCTCAGAGTGGAGCGAATATGCATCTCATGCTGCCTGTGTTCTGAATGATGAAGTCCTGCTTCCATGACGGAGAATGCTTCATCACAGCAAGGCTACATGGTAGCCTGCACCACAGAAACCCGGAAAGGAACAACAGATTTCAATAACCACATTTCACTGCCCCCAATTCTGAGCTACAGCTGGACTCTCAGACTACATAGGGTTCTGATGAATCATCTGGCTCTACTTCCCGCAATGGGTAAAAGCCCACCTAACAGGCAACATTGCTGTCCATCTTTGTATGCCAGTTAAGGGGAATAGGCAGCTTCTTTTATGTGCAGCCCTAAGGGCTGCTGAGACAAGGGCTCTGCTTCTGTGGCCCACGTCATGAGTGTACCTGCTCTAAGACACCTCTTGCAGTGCACTGTGTTCCTCTATCACTTTCTCACATTCCCATATGGAGAATCACCCTTGTCTTACTGCCTTAACAATAAGAAGATGCTGATACATAAGTCTGAGGCTCTGTGCTGTTTTTCCCGGAAGACTTTTTGGTCACCAAACAGAATGGACCCAGCTAGCAAGCAGAGAGTGCAGGCCCCAAACTTTTGTAGATGATGAAGAGCCAGGGTCAGAAAGTAACCCACAGCTACTCTCTTGGGGGCATCTAATTGGTCACTGTTGAAAACAAGTTACTGGCACAACCTTTATATTTATCTCCCATTGTTTGTGGTGACACTGACTCCCAGATGTCCACACTGTTCTCTGCCAAGATTTTTCACGGAAATTATGTGACAATTTCCCAAGGGTTTCTAAAATCCCAAATTGAACATTTCTACTGATTTGATGTAAAAGTCTGGACTACAATTTTCTACATGTGATGTATGCACTGAGGTCAGAGCGTAGTTGTTGAAAGAAGAGATTTTTATGTTTGAAAGAGCTGGATTATATCCTGGTTTTCATGAAGCTTTTGGGAAGATACTGAGGAAGGCCCCCTTTCTTGGTCAATCATTCTTCATTCTCGCACCAAGGTTATAATTCTTTCATTGCATATTTGCATGTGAAGAATATTTTCTTTGTAATTCCCAATCTCTCTGAGAAAGGAAAGCACATATCTTTCCTTTTAATGGAGTAAACAGAAATGCCAAGTGGTTTCTGCAATATCACTAAACAGGAAGGCCCCTCTCTTTTTAAATAAATCTGGGCAGTGGATCCCCAGACTTTTTCTAGATGCAGAAAAGGAAGAGATGTGAACCTGAGGATGGAGAAGCTGTATCCATAGTAACCATTGGCTTGAAAAGGTGCTTTTTCTTCTTGGTATCTCTGCTGGGCTTCTGGGGCAGGAATGACTGCTACTCAGTGGTCTGGCTTCTACTGGAAGCCAGAGAAGGGGACTGAACTCCAAAGTGTATTTGTAGGCAACCCTGAGGCATATGGTAACTGGAAATTTGTTCTGCCTGGATCTGCCCTCATCAGTATTGATGTTACATGGTCAAGGCAAATATTATAGAACCTTTCACAAGTATTTATATGAGTCCTATTTTCCCACAAATAGACTGCATCATTTTTATAATCTTTCCATCTACCACTCTGCTTTCAGTCCAGACCAAACCTGGACCTCATTGTCATATTCTCAGCCAACGTGAGGGAAAATAAAAAATAATCATAGCTGAGTTACAGAAGCTAGAGCAACATGAGACTATACATTTTAATGCTCAGATAAAGGCTCATTTCCATGGGGTTTTAATTTTATTCAGTACTAGCTTCATGGTACAGAAATACCTGTCATACCTGAGCAAGCCCCAATGCCAAGATGGTGGTGGGAAGGTGGGAGTAGAGGGGCTCCATGTGGTTTCATGGAAAGGCTTACAAAGTGGACAAAGAAATGGGCTAAAGTAACTTTACACTGCATCTAGCATAAGTTGGTGAGCTGGCACCAAGATATATTATTTATTTATTTATTTATTTAGTTAGTTAGTTAGTTAGTTAGTTAGTTAGTTAGTTAGTTATTTTACCAAGATATGTTTCAAATGGTCCTTGGCCTATAGTTTCTCTTTCTTGGAAAGTGCTTTCATGGTTCACCAATACCCAGTATTTCTGCCCTGTTTGTTTGTTTGTTTGTTTGTTGCTGTGGTTTTAATAGTTTATGTTTGCTTTTTTTTCCCCTTGGTACAGAGACATAGATGGAATGAAATTGCTATATAAATATCTAAGAGGGTACTGTCTGTGCTCTTATGGGATTGGGTTGGTTTCTTGTCTCATATTTAGGCTTTCATCCATTTGAATTTATTTTTGTGTATGGTGAAAGAATGTGGTCCAGATTCATTCTTTTCATGTTGCTGCCCAATTTTCCCAGCATCATTTGTTGAAGGGACAATCTTTTCCCTTTGGATATTCTTTCCTGCTTTATTGAAGATTAATTGACCATATAACTGTGGGTTCATTTCTGGGCTTTCTATTCTGTTCCATTCATCTATGTCTCTTAATTTTGTTCCAGTACCACACTGTTTTAATCACTACAGCTTTGTAATAGGACTTGAAGTCCAGAACTGTGATGGCTCCAGCTTTACTTTCCTTTTTTCATGCTTGCTTTGGCTATTTGGGATCTTTTATGGTTCCATACAGATTTTAGGATTGTTTTTTCTAGCTCTGTGAAAAATGATGTTTGTATTTTTTTTAAAGATTTTATTTATTTGACAGAGAGAAACACAGCCAGAGAGGGAACACAAGCAGGGGGACTGAAAGCGTAGAAGCAGGCTTCCTGCCAAGCAGGGAGCCTGATGTGGGACTCAATCCCGGGTCTCCAGGATCATGATCTGAGCCAAAGGCAGTCACTTAACCAACTGAGCCACCCAGACGCCCCTGATGTTTGTGTTTTTGTAGGGATTGCATTTAATGTGAAGATTGTTTTGAGTAATATAGACATTTTAAGAATATTTGTTCTTCTGATTAATGAACAAGGAATGTCATTCCATTTCTTTCTATCTTCTTCAATTTCTTTCATCAGTGTTTCATAGATTTCAGAATACAAGTCTTTCACTTCTTTGGGTAGGTTTATTCCTAAGTGTCTTCTTGTTTTTGGCATATCTGTAAATGGGATTGTTTCCTTGATTTCACTTTTTGCTGCTTCATTATTGATGTCTAGAAATGCCAGAAATTTCTGTACATTGATTCCATATCCTGTGACTTAACTGAATTTATGTATCAGTTCTACCAATTTTGGGGTAGAGTCCTTTCAGGTTTTCTATAAAGAATATCATGTTACCTGCAAATAGTAAAAGTCTGACTTTCTTGCCCATATGGATGCCTTTTATTTCTTTTTTTGTCTGATTGTTGATGCAGGACTTCCAGTCCTATGTTAGATAATAGTAGTAAGAGTGGACATGCTTGTCTTATCCTGACCGTAGTAGAAAAACTCTCGATTCTTCCTCATTGAGAATGATATTAGCTGTTGGTGCTTCATATATGGCCTTTATAATGCTGATGTATATTCCCCTCTAAGCCAACATGTTGAGGGTTTTTTTTTAATCATAAATGGATGTTGTACTTCATCAAATGCTTTTTTTCTGCATCTATTGAGAGGATCATATAATTCTTATCCTTTCTTTTATTAATTTGGTGTATCACATTGGTTGATTTTTGAATACTGAACACACTTGCAGCCCGGGAATAATTGCCACATGATCATGGTGAATAATTCTTTTTTTTTTTACTTTAAATTTATTTTATTTTTTCAGTGTTCCAAGATTCATTGCCCATTCCCCACACCCAGTGCTCCATGCAATAGGTGCCTTCAGGACCCACCACCACACTCCCCCATCCCCCACCCACTCCTTCCAAGTCCCTCAGTTTGTTTTTGTGTCCAAAGTCTCTCATGTTTCGTTTCTCTCCCTGAATTACCCTACTTCCCATTTCCTTTCCTTCTGATACTGTCCTCTTTATTACCCCTTATGCACCACAAGTAAGTGAAACCATGTGATACTTGACTTTCTCTGCTTGGCTTATTTCACTCAGCATAATCTCTTCCAATCCAGGACATGTTGCTACAAAGGTTGGATATTTATCCTTTCTGATGGAGGTGTAGTACTTCATTGTATATATGTACCACATCTTCTTTATCCATTCATCTGTTGAAGGGCACCTTGGCTTTTTTCACAATTTGGCAATTGTGGCCATTGCTATGAACATTGGGGTAAATATGACCCTACTTTTCACTACATCTGTATCTTTGGGGCAAATACCCAGTAGTGCAATTGCAGGGTCATAGGGTAGCTCTATTTTTAGTTTTTTAAGGAATCTCCACACTGTTTTCCAAAGCAGCTGCACCAACTCGCATTCCCACCAACAGTGTAAGAGGGTTCTTCTTTTTCTGCAGCCTCTCCAACACTTGTTGTTTCCTGTCTTGTTAATTTTGGCCATTCTGACTTGTGTAAGGTGGTATCTCAGTGTGGTTTTGATTTGAATTTCCCTGATAGCTAGTGACGATGAACATTTTTTCATGTGTCTGTTAGCCATTTGTAGGTCTTCTATGGAGAAGTGCCTCTTCACGTCTCTTGCCCATTTTTTGATTTGTTCATCTTCTTTTTGGATGTAATTTTGAGTAGCGAAAATATAGAAAGGGAAATCAGAGAATAGATTCTGTTTACTATAGCACCAAAAAACATAAGATACTTAGGAATAAACCTAACCAAAGAAGTCAAGGATCTGTACTCAAGGAACTACAGAACACTCATGAAAGAAATTGAAGAAGACACAAAAATATGCTCATAGATTGGAAGAATAAACATTGTTTAAATGCCTATACTGCCCAGAGCAATCTATACTTTCCATGCCATTACAATCAAAATTCCACCAACTTTCTTCAAAGCGTTGGAACAAACAATCCTAAAATTTATATGGAACCAAAAAAGACCGTGAATTGCTAAGGAATTGCTGAAGAAGAAAAACAAAGCTGGGGGCATCATGTTACCTGACTTCAGGCTTTATTACAAAGCTGTGATACCAAGACAGCATGGTACTGGCACACAAAACAGAAAAATAGACCAATGGAACAGAGTAGAGAGTCCAGATATGGAACCACAAATCAGTGGCCAAATCACCTTCGATAAAGCAGGAAAAAATATCCAGTGGAAAAAAGACAGTCTCTTCAATAAATGGTGCTGGGAAAATTGGACAGCTATGTATAGAAGAATGAAACTAGACCATTCTCTTACACTACACACAAAGGCAAACTCGAAATGGATGAAAGACCTCCACATGAGGCAGGAATCCATCAAAATCCTGGAAGAGAACATAGGCAGGAACCTCTTTGACATCGGCCACAGCAACTTCTTTCAAGACACGTCTCCAAAGGCAAAGGAGATAAAAACAAAAATGAACTTTTGGTACTTCATCAAAATAAAAAGCTTCTGTACAGCAAAGGAAACAGTCAACAAAATAAAGAAGCTACCCACGGAATGGGAGAGGATATTTGCAAATGACACTACAGACAAAGGGCTGATATCCAAATCTGTAAAGAACTCCTCAAACTCAACATCCAAAAAGAAGATGAATGATTCTTTTAACGTATTGTTGGATTTGGTTTGCTAGCATTTTATTGAAAAAATTTTTTATTATGTTCAGTTAGCCAAACATAGTAAGGATATTGGCCTGTAGTTTTTTCTTTTTTAAAAAAAAATAATTTATTTTATTTTTTCAGCGTTCCAAGATTGATTGTGTATGCACCACACCCAGTGCTCCATGCAATAGGTGCCCTCCTTAATACCCACCACCAGGCTCACCCATCCCCCATTCCCCTCCCTTCCAAAACCTTCAGTTAGTTCTCTTTTCAACAGAGTCTTTGTCCAGTTCTGGTATCAGGGTAATGCTGGTCTCATGGAATGAATTTGGATGTTTCCCCCTTTTTTTTTTTTTAATAGTTTGAGAAGAATAGATGTTAAGTCTTCCTTAAATGTTTGGCAGAATTTGCCTGTCAAGCTATCTGGCCCTTACTGCTTTTCATATATCCCAGAAAGGGTGCTATAGGAGCTCCAACTCAGAACCACCAGATTTTTAACAACAGAGACTTTGGACACAGAAACAAACTGAGGGACTTGGAGGGAGGGGGGTGGAGGGATGGGAGAGCCTGGTGGTGGGTACTGGGGACACCTAAAGCGTGGAGCACTGGGTGTGGGGAATGAGGAATGAATCTTGGAACGCTGGAAAAAAAAATTTTAGTAACAATAAAAAAAAATAGCTCCAAAACCAGGCAGGGAGGGAGAAGCCTGTTCCCCCTAACTGAAAAACTAGGAGATGAATGGCCTAATAACAGAATTTTTATCAATACCAACCCTACTCCAGCCAAATACCAACAGAAAAAAAAACCATACATTCTTCTAAGGGATTTTATCTTCCTTACCCATTCACGATAAAAAAATAAAAATAAACTCTCAATAAACTAGGAGTAGAGGGGAACTACCTCAACTTAATAAAGACTATCTACAAAAACTTAGGAACAAGACAATTCTGTAAGTTTAGCCTCTGCAGTAAGGCAAGAAAAAGAAATAAAAGCATACAGATCAAAAAGAAAGATACAAAACCATCCCCATTGGTAAATGATATGAAAACTTGGAAACACCACACAAAACCTATAAAAGTAGTCCTAGAATTAATAAGTGATTTCAGTAAGGTCATGAGTTACAAAACCAACATCCAAAACATCACAGTTTTATATATTAATTATGAACTTGTAGAAACCTAAATTAAAAATGCATTATCACTTGCAGTAACTCCAAAGTAAGGATGCTAGAGCAATCAGACATCCATCTGCAAAAATTTTAAAAAGAAAGAGAGAAGAACAAAAGGAAACCTCAACCTAAGTCTGTCAACTTAAAACAAAACAAAGTAAACAACAAGAACTAACTCAAAATGGATCCCAAACATAAAACACAAAACTATTAATAATTTTTAGGAAAAAAATAGGAAATCTGCAGGATCTAGGACTAGGCAAAGACTTCTTAGACTTGACACCAAAAGTGTGATCCATAAAAGGAAAAACTGGAAATTAGGCCACATCAAAATTTTAAAAATGTTTGTTCTGTGAAAGTATATGCAAAGAGGAAAAAAAGACAAGCTAGGGAATGGAAGAAAATATTTGCAGCACACATTCCTTACAAAAGACTTATATCTGGAAAATATAAAGACTTCTCAAAACTCAACAGTGAATAATAATAATAATAATAATAATAACAATTAGAAGATGTGTAAAGGGCATGAACAGACATTTCACCTAAAAGGTATATAAATGCCATTTAAGCAAATGAAAGACACTCAACATCATTAGTCGCCAGGAAAATGCAAATTAAAACAACAATGAAATATTAGTTAACACTTAACAGAATGGCTAAAAACATAGTGATAAGACCAAATATTTTTGAGGATACAGAGAAACTGGTCCACCTATATACTGCCAGTGGGAATATAAATTGGTACAAGCACTCCCAAAAATTATTTGACAGTTTCCTATGAAACTAAACATGCAACTACCATACCACAGCAATTGCACATTTGTGTGCTTATTCCAAAGAAATGAAAACCTGTGTTCACACAAAACCCTGTACACAAGCATGAGTGTTCATAGCAGTTTTACTTGCAAAAGCCAAAAATTGGAATCAGCCCCTATTTCCTTTAATGGGTGAATAAACACATCATACCATCCACACCATTGCCTACCATTCAGCAATAAAAGGAATACAATATTGATATGCGCAATAGCTTAGATGAATCTCAAGGGAATTGTGCAGAGTTAAAAAAAAGATTCAAAAAGTTACATAGCATATGACTCCATCTGTGTAAGTTTTTTTTTAATTGTTACTTAATTTTTTTTTCCAGTGTTCCAAGATTCGTCCCCATTCCCCACACCCAGTGCTCCACACATTAGGTACCGTAAGTTTTGAAATGAGAATATTTTAGAAACCAAGGATGTGGATTGCCTGGCTAACTCAGTTGGCAGAGCATGTGGCTCTTGATCTCTGGGTAGTGAGTTCAAGCCCCACATTAAGTACAGAACTTACTTAAAAACAAAAGAAAAGGGCACCTGGGTGGCTCAGTGGGTTAAAGCCTCTGCCTTCAGCTCAGGTCATGATCTCAGGGTCCTGGGATGGAGGCCCTCATCGGGCTCACTGCTCAGCGGGGAGCCTGCTTCCTCCTCTCTCTCTGCCTGCCTCTCTACCTACTTGTGATCTCTCCCTGTCAAATAAATAAATAATATCTTAAGAAAAAAAAGAAAGAAAAGAAACTGAAGGCATTTGCTTAGGGGTGTGACAGTGAAGTAAGTATAGCTTTTAAAAGGCAACAGGAAGGATCTTGTGGTGTTGGAAATGTCCA
Organism: Spilogale gracilis; assembly: GCA_004023965.1. Lineage (NCBI taxonomy): Eukaryota > Metazoa > Chordata > Mammalia > Carnivora > Mephitidae > Spilogale > Spilogale gracilis. Next base: position 1,818 of record PITA01017187.1, on the reverse strand, counting down.
GTATTTTGACTGTGGAGGTAGACACATGAACCAAGACAAATTGTACAGAGGTAAACACACACACACACACACTACAAGTAATATAGGAGAAATCTGAAAAAGATTGGTGGATTTATTTGTCAATATCCTGATTATAATATTAAACTATAATTTTGCAAATGTCATTGCCAAAAATGACAGAGTATACACTGACCTTCCTATTTCTTACAACTACATGTGAATCTATAGTTATTTCAATAAAAATTTCAACTAAAGAAGAAAAGGATAGTTTGGGAGGTTTGCATGATGGTGTTTCATAAAAAGTAGTACATTCTCTGATTTTTTAAGAAATGGATGTTTAATTACTAATTGTAGTGAAACAAAAATAGTAATGCCAAAGGCTCATGAAAATGCAAAGGAACTGGGTCACTCATGCATGGCTAACAGGAATGTAAAATGGTATAATCACTCTGGAAAACAGTTTGTCAAAACTGTTTGTAAAACTAAATGTGCAATTACCATACAAACCAGCAATTGTGTTCTCAGGCACTTATCCCAGGAAAATGAAATCTTGTATTCATATACCTGTACATGAATGTTCAGAGAAGCTTTATTTGTAATAGCTAAAAACTGGAAATGGGACATCAGGAAGATGATAGGATAGGAGACCTCTGATTCTCTCCCTCCTCCCACTGACTGCATTCAGACCCCCTGAATAAACAGCTACACACAGATCGATTCTCTCTGAAAGATGTCCAGAAACTACCTGAGACACTCCTACAATACCAGACAACTGAGAAAATAGCCACATCAAACTAGATGGGAAAAACTGAGGACACCCTCACCATAAACCCCACCCCGCGCGGCGCCTTACAATCAGGTGAGAACCCCTAACCCCTAGCTTTTCCTGTTAGAGCAAAGGACTTACAGCACACATGTAGTGCCTCAACTTATAGGGTTGACAACCAAAGGACAGGCTCCTAACTTACCCATTTTTAGGAGCTGACAGGCCCATCATAGACTAAAGTCAGAGACTGGTATTAAAGCAGCAAGCAAAAGCTTTCTTCAGCCATTCCCTCTGGGTCAGCATAGAGCCAACAGGCAAAAATGGCCAGCTCTGTTTCTTCGAAGAAGGGATTAGACTACACAGCTGAAATCTCAACTTGCCCAGCTGCTCCCTTGAGGGTGTGGATTCTAACTAGCCTGCATCTGGGAGCTGACAGACAGGAGGTCACTACTCTCCTAGGAGTCTGAATAAGCCAGTGGCTCCCTCACCTCTGGATTGCGCCAGAGACAGAACCAAGTCTCCAACTAACCTGCCTATCTCTGAGAGCCAATGGACCCCAGCATTCATTAGGCAACTTGAGGATGACAGACAGTAAAGTAATGGTTTTAAAAAGTGTAGTCTGAATGAGAGTGGAGCCATTTGCCACAGGGCCTCTTCCTAACTCAGTGTTCAGTGAGTAAGCGGTTCACTCTCTCACCTGCTCACTGAGGAGAGAAGGAATTGGACCACACATCTAGCATTCCCCACTTTTCCACCTTCTGCTAGAAAGATGGGTTTCTATCTTCCCTGTCTCGGGGACTAATAGGGTTTGGCATACTTTAGTCTCCTGGGGGCATACTAGAAACAAAGATAGTGACTTGGATGAGCAAAAAGGTTTGAGAAGTACCCAGAATCTGGCTGGGCTGATTGGTGAGGTTCATTGCCTAAACTAGTCTGGTTCATGAGGCCAGCCTGTGAAAATTGGCAGAGGTGGCTACTTTAATGCACAGAAACCCAAAACACAGGGAACCCCTGCTTTTAGATCAGGCTCAGAAATTATCTTCTTTGGAGAA